>QNUK01000078.1:2147500-2238095 GCA_013621035.1 Clarias magur
GACGTGAATTTTCATTCTCGTAGGGCTGCTTTCAGGGGAGCAAACAGGTGTGAAAGTCATATGGAAAGATAGCAGAAGACTGCTATCTTTACACTTTAATCTGAAGTTTCGGCTTCAGCTCTTCAATAAGCGTCTCAGTGAAACGAGCGCTGAACCTTTTTCCTGATAATGTTCCAATACCGGCCTGCGAGAATCCCAGAAAACTGCAAGCATTAATTTTCCAGTTGATGATGATTTTTGAAGTTTTTCTCGGTCGGTGATTGAGAATGTTTCCATTCGAGACTCTGTCATTTACTCTCAGGCTCGTAGTGATGAATCCATGTCTCATCTCCGGTAGAGATTCACTTTAAGAAACTGGGGATCACCTTCCTTAGAAGTATAGAAATTACTAGAGTACTGAAACTACCACATTTTGCTTACAGATATCCAAACGCTCCTGCGCAACCGCAGTTATAAATGAATTAATGTAACACATTCAAACCTTCATAGCAGTGACTAGAGAGACAGTAGCCTTGCTACTGCTAGACAATGCTAATAAGACAGTGCAGCCAACAGAAGGTTTATAACTATAGTGCGGATCTTTTTTGACTGACCCTCGTTGTAGAATACATGACCTTTTAAATAATGTCTCGTGTTTAACTTTGTTATGCAGGGAGAATCTCAGGGAATCAGTAACCGTGGCACGGCTGTCGATAATGTTTCATAAACTCACATCAAAATGATGTTACAAACAGAAAAAGAAAAAAAAAAAAACAGAGTGAACGCTATGCAGTCAGAAACACCTCGTCGATGGGAAACGTCTGAGGAGAATGACCCGACTGGTTTGAGCTGAGGGATAAGCTGTGGGAACTAACATAAAGCTCAGTTTCACTAGTGTTTGGATACCATCATGGCTAAGAGTCTCATCACCGTTGATGTCGCCTGTAAATGTTCATCGGCTTTACGTGTTCATTGCATCACAAGTCTCAGTTTGGCTTGAACGCACCTTTTATGTCAGCGCAAAGTCACATGGGGTTCTATCAACCAAAGAACCAGCTTGGTTAAGCAGTGGTAGCTCACTGGTTAAGATGATGGATCACTGATCAGAAGATCCCAGGGTCAAACCCCAGCACCACCAAGTTAAGCAAGGCCCTTACCCCTCAACTGCTCAGATGAATAATGAAATTAAACATGCGTTGCTCTGGATAAGGACGTCTGCCAAATGCCATAAATGTCCACTAGGATCTAACTGAAGCTGAGTCTTTTGAATCACATACTCAGTCCTGAGTTCGCGTTCCTTTCAAACAGGATGTCGTTTATCTCTGGAGGCTCAAATACTGCCTACCTTGGGATCCGCCTCCAGCTTGGCAAGCGTCTATTATCAGTCTGTGTCATCCATGATGTAATGTACAGTTTTACTGGCAAGTGATCCAAGGTCACAAATGCATATCTGCGACTCTGGAATGCGACTCCGTTCTTGATTACCTGTAGCGACAGGCGAGAGCCATGAAGCCCGTGATTTGGCAGGCAGAAACCCCACGGCGCCCCTGGACCATGGAGAGCTCCTGCTGGGCAGCTCCATGTGGGTGGGTGGATGGATGGATGGAAGGATGGGAGGGGTGGAAGGGGCATGGGGGGGGGGGGTTACTGTAGAAGAGCTTGAGCTAAAGTTATTAGAGCGAGTACATTTGTTGGGAAAGAGGCTCTGGAAGCTCAGTTTGAACAGATTAATATCCAAGCGCTCTGCGGATAAATAGTCAGCTATTTTTAACACAACGCACCTGCCTGTTTCTCCTCTCTCTCTCTCTCTCTCTCTCTCTCTCTCTCTCTCTCTTTCTCCCACAGGAGGGTGAGTCTCTGAGTGCCATGGAGAAGGTGTGTCGCCAGCTGACGTATCACCTAAGTCCTCATCCGCGCTGGAGGCGCCAGGGCCTTCTGAAAGGAAAACCCCAGGCTAGGTGAGCTCCTCGCCGAGCTGTTCAGTCAAATAAGATCCCTAGAGATTTCCGTTCCTTTCCTACCATTACAATTACATCTACACTCATCTTAATAACAAGCACCAATGCATGTAGCTATCCTGCTACTTTTTATTGACTGGAAATGTCAAATATGTCCATTGTTAATAGACAGACATGTAGGCAGACAGAGTATGTTTTTAATGCCAAAGATAAAATATAATGTTACAACAGGCAGCTCATGGAACAAACAACGTGTGGATGAATATTACCTTAAAATTTACAATCACAAAGGAAAAAGGTGGTAGAAAGAAACTTACACAACAGAATACCTAGAGGTCTATGATACACTGTACATAGTGCAGTTGATATATTTACTAATTTCATTTGTTCATCGCCTATACCACTTGACCTGTATAGGGTCATAGGGGCCTAGACCATATCCCAGGAGACTTTGGGCAACGTGGGGAACACCTTGGACAGGACAGTTATCGTTGTCTTTTGAGTTTATGGGTGGTTGATGCAATACCGCCACCTATTGGACTGGAGTGTGGAGCAGATGTACATGGAAAAAGCGTAGACTGCATGATGTATAGGTTTATCTGGGCGCACTGGTCATTGACATTTTGGCAGGTTACTCTGCCTAAATTCTGGTTTATCCATAAATAGGCAAATGAATGAACACGCTTACTTACATCATTCCTACTTAACAAAAGCAAGCTAATTTAGCTTTAATTTAGTTAAAATTATAACGTGTCTAACGTTAATTTATACGCCTATGTTACATTTTGCATTTGGACATTTGCACTCCATCGTCCATACCCTACATGTCATCCCGTGCCAACTCCCACATTCTGTATGGTAAGTTAAACTACAACATTTACAGTTTGCTGGTTAGCTCAAGTGATGCATAGCATACCGCTAGCAGTTTAACACCTGCAATGCAGCTGGCACGCAAATCAGCCATACTGCTAATTATTCATAATTTTATGGCTTTAAGTAATTTTAAATAGAGAGTTATGAACATGAATGGGAAATCTAGCTACGGAGATCAAATCTATTTATTTGTATTATTTGTTAGTTTCGTAACAGGCTGTAAGCGTTTATTTCTGATGTAAATTTGGACATTGTGGTGTTCTATGGGGATTGACTAACTTTTGGAGTCTGCCCCTAGTGGTAATTCGAGGAATTACATGTTTTGCCCCTTTAACACAAGTTAAACAGTATGTTGAAGTTTATTACATTGTTTTAGAAGTGTTTACTAAACCTATAAGAAATATAAGTGAGACAGATCAGACAACTATTTAACATTATTTTAACTATATTGAATTGACTCTAAATTTAATTGTACAAATAAACAATGCTGAACGACAAACTCCACCTACAATTTCTCCATCTAAGCTAGATTGCTAGTACTACTGGTACTTTATGAGAGAAATAACCGCTATTCAGCTTGCCTGCACAGGAAGCAAAACAACGTTTGCACTAGGTGATGTCATTCCCAAGAAATTCTTGGACATTATTTTTGTGGCAGAAGTAGCAAAAATAAAACAATCCAAGAATTTGCACAGAGTGAAAGGCTGTTGTTCTCGAAATACTCGAAATGCATTTTAATAATTTTGAAAACATCTAAATTACTGAGTCACAATGGAGGAAAATTAATTGTATTGATTAATGATCATTTACGACTATTTTTAGTCAAACTGTTTTTCAGTCACCCTAAAGATTGAAGCTTCGAATGGAAAGTCAAGTCATGTCAGCTTTTATTGTCATTTCGACCACATACAGTTACAGGAGTTCAGTCCACAGTGAAATGAAACAACGTTCTGCCAGGACCAAGGTGCTACATACAACATAAACTGACAAGTCTAACTAGCTGAGACACATAATTTGCTGATTAAGACAACAAATGAACACTATACATTAACAAAACTATCTAAGAACTATACAAAAGAGAAAAAAAACATAAAGTGCACATGCAAATATGCAAACAAGAGTGAAAGAAAGTCAGAGAGACAGGAAAAGATGCAGTATGTCTCTAGATCATTTTCTATTTTCAATAATAGCTTATTAATCCTGCCAAAAAAAAGATTCTTACCTTTTAATGATTAAACTGATCTATTTTTATGGTTTTGTGGTGTGTGTGAGTGTGTGAGTGTGTGAGTGTGTGAGTGTGTGTGAGTGTGTGTGAGTGTGTGTGAGTGTGTGGGAGTGTGTGGGAGTGTGTGGGAGTGTGTGTGGGAGTGTGTGTGTGTGTGTGTGTGTGTGTGTGTGTGTGAGTGTGTGAGTGTGTGAGTGTGAGTGTGTGAGTGTGTGTGAGTGTGTGAGTGTGTGTGAGTGTGTGTGTGAGTGTGAGTGTGTGAGTGAGTGTGAGTGTGTGAGTGAGTGTGTGAGTGTGTGTGTGTGAGTGAGTGAGTGAGTGTGTGGTGTTTTCTCTCTAATCTTAGCTTGTCCACTAAGATTAGGACCTTTCTAGCTCTGGAACATTCTTCCCATTCTTAAAGATTTCACACACACTCTCTCTCACACACACACACACACACACACACACACACACACACACACACACACACACACACACACAGCATACACATACAACATACACACAACCCAACCCATTTTAAGTCAGAGCACATTTAATTACCACATCTTAATATGTAGTTTGCTATAATGACTTCTACTTGCGTTTCACTGCACAATACAACATGTTCCAAATTTTAATAATTAAATTGTTACAGTTGCTAGGCAACCTCATATAAACTAGCTAACTTTTTCAAGCCTAACTCCCATCTTCTTATTAACCCTTTGATTTAAGCACAATGAGAGAGAATGACAAAACAGTTAGATTTCAGTATTTCTCTCACAACAGAATCATGTTCGCAGCAAACCAAAAGGCTGCTGCGTTTTCCACCAAACTGAGACATATCCATAAGCATCGGCTCTTAATGCCAGGAGCTCTATAAGAGTCAGCCATTTCTGAATTACGTTGTCAATGTGATTTGACTCTGTGTGATTGTGTGTGATTGTGTGTGATTGTGTGTGATTGTGTGTGATTGTGTGTGATTGTGTGTGATTGTGTGTGATTGTGTGTGATTGTGTGTGATTGTGTGTGATTGTGCGCTTGTGTGCGCTTGTGTGCGTGTGCGTGTGTGTGTGTGTGTGTGTGTGAAATAGTTGTTCAAATGATAATCATAATTAGATGGAGGAAATGTATTCTTTGTTATACCTGCAAATGATGAATGACTGAACAATTAATGACATCTTAATTGAGACCATGATTTGTGGCTTCCTCAGTTAATTAAAAGTAATAGAGATTGTCAAGCTCTGCTAACGGTAGTTAACTGGCGAACATTACATATTGGTGTTCACCGACGGTTCCGTTTATTTTATGATTATATTTTAATTTGCTGTCTAATTTGATTAATTTGTATTGTAATTTTAACTGTAATTGGTATTTTCACACACACGTAGTGTGACTTGGGGCCTTGGTGGGGTCAGTGGTTAGCACTGCTGCCTCTCACCTCCAGGGTTGGCGGTTTTGAATTCGCCTCCACTTTGTGTGCATGGAGTTTTCATGTTCTCCCCGCGCTTTGTGGGTTTCCTCTGGGTGTGAAGGTGTGCATCAGAGCAATATGGAAAATGAAGGAGTGTGAACTGGCGAACAAGTCAAGCGTTCACACCAAGCACCTGTTGAATAATATAGAAATATGAGACATGGACCTTGGCAAATGTTGACCTGTGGTTATAAAAAGTAGTTATACTACTCTTTATAACCAAATAAGAACTCTTCTGTTCTTCATCAACACGAAGTTGTTTCCACCTCCGGCGCTACTGTTCACTGCTTTTTTCTGCACTTTTTTCTGTTTTTTCTGCACCCCTCTACTGATACGAAGATCATGTCTAATGTGAAAATTAAGCATAGCTCTTGAATATGTATAAATATACACCATGGGTGCTCAATCAGATCGGGATCTGGGGAGTTTGGAGGCGGGGTCAGAAGTCTTGGCTCTTTGCCTGCTTGCTGGAAATGCTAATGTGCTTTCCATATGCGTCTCCATATGACTCGCATGTTAATGACTTAAATTCTTTTGATGTACAGAATGTATTTGATACAGGGCATCTGGCTATAAGTATTAAATATGATGTTCTGCTGATAATAAACTGAGAATTTCAGATACATCATACGTGCGTCCCGGTTTCAGGGGCTAAATGTATCAATGCACAGCGAAGAAATCAAGCATTTCTATTTCTTCCTTTAATTTATTTGAAACTTAACCACCAGCAAACTGGTGACAGAAACACCCAAGTCTCACCCCTGCCTACAAGGACCGAAAAGCCAGCCTGTCCGGTCAGTACAAATACAGTACAAAAATGCAGTACAAATCCCCCCAAAAAGGTAATGGCCATGATAGTAATGCAGACAAGAAGCTCAAGGCCACCAACCCAGCCTCGAAACTCCAAATGGCCTCAGGACCGCCTGGGGGAAACGGGGGGAACACAAAACCTAGGTGTTTTTAATGTTATGGCAGATCAGTGCTATAGGTCACCGTTTTGCCACCAAAACATTGATGTGCTGTGTATTCTGACATCTTTCTACTGGAATCAGCATTAACCTTTTCAGCGATTTCAGCTTCAGTAGCTCTTCTATTGGATCAGACTACATGGGGAACCTATATTTCCTCACATGCATGAAGGAGCCTTGGTCATCGCTGATCCTGTTTACCCTGTTCTAAACAGACACAGTCAAAAGTTTGGACACACTTTCCATGCTCTTTCCTGATGTAAAACAATGCTGAATGTGTCCTAAATATACAATAATCTCCTTTGAACAGTTGATATTGAGATGTTTCTGCTACTTATGCTCTGTAAAGCCTTCATAACGGCTCTAATCTGAGGTGCTGTTTATTAATTGGTGATTTTTGAGGTTGGTAACTCTAAATGAGCGTCTCCTCTGCAGAAGAGGTAACGTTTTGGTCTTGATTTACTGGGAAGGTCTTTATTGAGAGCAAGTTTCATCAGGGTGATTGATGGGTTTTGCAAATGTATTTAACAGTAGTGTTCTTGCAAGAGAGAAAACCTGACCTGTTTTAAAATACAACTGTTGATGTTGTCGTGTTCCTTAATTACATAATGCTAATATGCTTCTTAATAGTTCGTAAAAAATCCAGCAAGCTTCCAAATGCATATAAATTCTAGTCTTTATCAGTTTGAAATAATGATGCAACTTATATATATACAGTATATATATATACATATACAGGGAAACAATCACTGGGAAAAGACGGACTTCGAACCTTCATTAGCAAAGCAGAACATATTCTTGAATTTGAGTAGGCACGCATTTAGAAATCTTTTTTTTTTTTTTCAGCAGAAGTATGTGGAAAACACTGCATCTAAATATAGAAGTGCCGAGATGGAAAAACAGCACCCCAGTGTCAGTGTCCATGTGAAACCTTCCCCAACCTAAACAGACACTTATAAAACAGTGACTCCTCACTCGGAAAGCACTGGTGTCAAGAGCCGAGCATTGAAAAACCAATTAAGCTGAGTACTAGTGACAATTAAGGACCGTAATCACATTTCCTGTGAGAAAGTGTTCCATTTTATTGTGAGCCAGTTTTTCTGTCACATGGCCTCGGACCTCTCGGCATGCTTCTGGCACAGGGAGAGTCCCTGTTAGCACAGTGACCCTGCTCATTATAGGATAGTTAGAACACACACACACACACACACACACAGACAGAGACAGAGAGAGAGAGCTTGGTGGGTGGGAAGCAGAGAAACTGAGAAACAAACAGAAACCTGGAGAGGAGTCAGATTGCAAGAATCAGAAAGCAAAATAGCGAGATAGCTATTTTGAAAGAGAGTAAGAGATTGGGAGACCAGAAGAAGTTGTTGAGAAAGAAAGACAAGTAGAGAATGAGAGAAAGAAAGTGCGGTAATGTGAGGGGGTTGGGAGAGAGGAGAGGAGATGATGAGAAAGCAGGAATGCCCTTGGGTACCATTTGTACGGTCGTTTCAAATTGAAGTGATAAAAAAAAAATGGATCACTAAAGGGACCGACTGATGGACAGTTTACTTTCCAGAATCTATGCACTGTTATTAAAATGCCCACGGCTAGCTTAGTTCGAGGCGTACATTAAGTTCAAGTATGAAACAATATATTACAATCTGTAAGAGAAAATTATAACTGGAAAGAAATAAAGGACAAGAAAAAACAATATTGCAACAAGTTATCTCGATGGTACTCCGAGGTAAAATTGCATAGCTTGTGCCTTGCTGTTTATTTGTTTTTTTGTTTGTTTGTTTTTTGTTTTTTGTAAATAAAAAAAATCTAAAATGGTTGCACATGGGAAATTTTTGCTGCGTAGTTTTAGATTTTACGATGAGTTAAGACACACTCATTAGCAGTTGATGTGACAACATGGCTGACGTTCTCGCAGTATCAGTCATTTTTTATTAAAACCTCAGTGTGCAAAGTACCACCAATAGGAAGGAGGTGTAGGACCTCACAACAGGCTGCACATTCTATTTACATTCACTTAGAGTATATGATCTTACCATCTGACCCATCTGACATGCCTAGCACCTCGCTTTGTATAATCCAGTCATGCATTGTGAAGAACCCTAGGTGGGATACTGGGAAGCTACAAGTTGTTTCTAGCTGAAATTGTAGAAAGCCAAAATTTTTATGACACGGCCTTTCAATATTTCCCTTAGAAACCAATACACATTTTTGTACAGTTTTTTGCTGAATGAAAAAAAAAAATCACCATGGCAACAGGTGGACTTTAAAAACAACGTGATAATTTAGTGGCAGTAAATTGTAAGTAAAATACAGTAGCTGAAGGTCACATGTTGCGGGCTTCATGTTTTTATTGCTCCTTAAGGCATAAGCGCATATTTTATACATTCACATGTTTAGCTCTGTAACTTTCAAAAAATAAATAAATAAATCACACTAGGTCCTGAGCGTCCTGCGGCTTCCAAAAGGTCGTTTCTTTCTTATTAAATTTCAGTACTTGTTCTTGTCAGTGATTGTTTGGGGGGAAGAAAGTCCTTTAATTTTCACCCCTAGAGAGCAGACGCTTCCGTCTTTGACCGATTGAAATCCCATCATCTTTAAAGTTGTATCAAAGGAATCAAGGAGAAAAGAGGCAAGGATGCAAAGCTGCTTCATATGTGAAAGAGTTTTTATTGGAGCGTCACATGAAAAATTCTAATTCACCATTTCAAATTCAATATTTGGACGAGTAAGAAAGTTAAAATTGTATATACAGTAGATTATAGCACTAACGTTTACGCATTTGGCGTAAGCGTTTCTGCTCAAAAGCTGATTATTATTACTTATTAAAAAGCCGTTCCATAATGCTTTATTCCTTTTATGCCAATGTAAGCAACTTTTGACTTATTTCAAAATAGGACATTGTATATTTTATCCATTTATCATAATGCTAAATGTTGGGAGAAATTAGCTAGCTCCTGTTACTTTTGTTACAACAGCTATATTTTGCTAGATATATTTATATTTTTCTAATTTTCTCCCTAATTTAGTCATGTCCAATTCCTCTCCGTCACTAGAGGGCCCCCACATTAACATTAGCTACTACTACCACTCAGTCGGGAGGGCTGAAGACTATCACCAGCCGACCGCATTTTTTCGATCTGCTCGCTCTCGCACTGTTGGGGGCGGAGTAACCACTCGGAGGACGGCACTATCCTCTCCTTTTGCTGGTGTGTTTCGGATCATTGTCCTGCTCCATGATCTAAGTGCGCTTGAGCTTTCGGTCACAATCTGATGGGCGGACAGTTTCCTTCTCCTTTCTAATAGAGCGCAGAACTCATGGTTCAGTCAATTATGACACATCGTTCAGGTCCTAAAGCTGCAAAGCAGCCCCAGACCATCAAGCTACCATCACCATGTTTGACTGTTGGTATGATGCTCTTTTTATGAAATGATGTGTTTTTAGATTATCAGATCAGTTAATGTCCGTCTTACGTCCCAAATAGCGTTAAATGGAATGTAGGGTGTACAATCACTTGATCCACAAAATGTTTACAATGGGATTTGGGATTCAACCTTTTGTTAGAAGCTTGTTAGAAGCTAGGTTAAATAAATCAACATGAAGACATTGAATGACTTTGAATGACCTACTTTAACCCATGCTTCGACTGACATTTAGTGTAATTACCAATTAGTGGACCTGTGATGTGGAGTGATACATGAAGTTAAACATCCAAGTGATGTTATTGTCCCTTATCATGGCTCGAGAAAATCCTCCCATCCACTCAGATCACTCGGTCTGAACTAACTGTTGTATAAACCGCTATAAAGCACTGATATGACACTGGTGGGTCACAGCAAATATCACAATGTCATCAATCATATGTCTTTATGTGCCATATCTACTGTACAGGTACCTGTGAATGAGTTGTTGCTATAGAATTGATTTCCTATTAGAGTGATTTGTGGCCTTGACTTGCAGCCAGGACTATTTAAAATCAATTCACATCTTCTGACCAATGACGAGTGACTTTGACACCATTCAGTGTTAATGCATTTGTTATATCCTGTTCAGCGTAACACTTCAGTGCACAAGAACAGGTAATTTGCCGCAAATTTGTTTGTCCTTGATTCCTCGTGTCCTTATTTCCTTTTGAGTAGAAACGGCAAGGAAAGGAAACAAGGAGGGGAAAATTGAAAGAACTGAGAAAGCACCTGTACCATGATCAGCTGATTGAATCATTATTTGTATTGCAGTGTTAGCGGAGCTAGAAAAGAAGGCAAAATCCTAACACAAATCTGCTGAAAGAACTGCATGCATATTACTCGCAACAGTCTATACATTTCTGAATGGTTTCTAAATGAAAGTGTTTTCTACAATGCTGTTCAATAAGTCTATAATACATATATGCTACACAATTAACAATAAGTAAATTGATCATATAAATGAGGGAGAATCAAGAAAAGCTATAAAATGATCAGCTGATTTTGTTGAAAGAATAATAAAGTAGACATGAAGATAATTTTATATACACTGCTTGGCTAAAAAAACTTACATTCTCTCATACAGTGGAACCTTGGATTGCGAGTAACTCGGTTCACGAGTGTTCCGCAAGACGAGCAAATATTTGTAATAAATTTTGACTTGAAAAATGAGCATGTCTTGGTTTACGAGTGCCGAGTTTTTTTACACCAACACACACACACACTCTCTTGCCTTTACGCTCCCCCCTCCCCGGCTTCACACAGACACACACACTCTGCTCTACACAGAAACTCTGCTCTGTCGCGATTCTTTTCAAAGGTAAGGTGCTGGTTCATTTGTTTGTTTTTTTATACTTTACAGCAGTGATTCCGTTAGCCTGCACTAATGCGAGTTCTTTTTTTCTCGTTAAAACAGTGTTTCCGTTGTGTTTGTTGTAAAACTTAAAAAGTGAGGTGGGGGGAGGGAGGAGGAGTTTTACTGTGTAAGGCGAGGGAAGGGGCTAATTCCACACACACACACACACACGGCACCTGCGCGCACAAACGGTAACACTTGTCTGTTGGGATTTATTTTAACTTTTTTTAAAGGTAAAGTGCAGGTTAATTTGTTTTATTTTTACCTTATATGTTGTATTCATTATTTTTCTGTATTTATTTTTTGCGCTATGGAATGAATTATTTGAGTTTTCATTATTTCTTATGGGAAGGTTTGCGAGTGTTTGCGAGTGTTTTGGAATACGAGCCCGCTTCCGGAACGAATTATGCTCGTTATCTACGGTTCCACTGTATTTCTTTGGCCTGCCCTTTATTTTGATTATGACCATGGCATTGCTTTGATAAGCTTATGCAGTGTCGCTTATCGTAAATTTCTGTCCAGAGTTGCATTAATTTCTCTCCATGATCTTGCATTGATGATGGGAGAGTCAGACCACTGCGTAAAGCCTTCTTCAACACATCCTAAAGATTCCTAATACTGTAGCATTCTGGACTCTGGACAATCTGGACAATCCATGTGTGAAATTGATGTCTCATGCTTCCTGAACCATTCTCATAATTTGAGGCCAAAGAATCCTGTCATCGTCATCTTGAGATTTGAACGTTCCATAAGAGAAGAAAAAGTCCATTGATGATAAAACTGGTCATTCAGTACATTCAGCTGACTTCATTTTTTGGTCATAATAGTAAAACCCCAGACCATATCACTGCCCCCACAGGCTTGTACATTAGGGACTGTGTATGATGAGTGCATCTCGTCATCTTCATCTTTACTTACCCTGATGCACCATCACCCTGGAACAGGGTAAATCCGAACTCATCAGACCACATGACCTTTGTCCAGTGCTCCACAGTCCATTCTTTATGCTCCATAGCAAATTGAAGCCTTGTGGTTTTCTTAAGGTTACACAGCTGTTTAGTCCCAATCCCTTGAGTTCTCTTCACATTGTGCATGGAAATGTTCTTACTTTCACTATTAAGCACAGCTGTGAGTTCTACTGTTGTTTTTCATGATTTGATTTCTCTAAGTGTTTAAGTGATCTCCCATTACACTAATTCAGGATATTTTTCCAACCATGTTTCCGTGAAGATGATGGTTCACCACTATCCTTCCAGGCTTTAATAATGCATTTAAGAGTGTTAGTAGTTTCAACAGTCTTCTTTTCTTTGCTTGACGCAGGCCAATAATATGACCGTCCTCAGAGTAACATCTTTGCACGGACCACAGGACACATCTTGTCACATGGTTGTTTAAGGAACAAGAAGCTCCTCACAGCATCAGTTAGGGTTAAATAACTTTTTGCCAGCTGAACCATATTAATCACTGCAGTAATCATCCAATGGAAGGCTCTTAACTCTTAGCTTATTTAAATCCGAGTGGTGACTTTTTGGCTGGGCAGTATAGATTCAACTCATTTCTCCTAATATTTGTCTCAAGTTAAGGTATCTTACAGCATTGCTAGTGATAGTACTTCCTAAAAGCAAGGTTAGCAAAACACTAAGGTGTGGCAATATCGCGAGATTTGCATATTCCGCTATTTTAATTATGCTCGGAAATGTATTACCTCTGGCCTAATCAATTGACATGAACCCACTGAACCTTGAATGTAATATGCATACACAAGAGGCTCCCTTTTGTTACTGTACTGTTATAGTTAATCAGATGGACATGTCCTGATACTTGACATCAGGAAAGCATGAAAAGTACCCCCGAGCCATTGTTTATTAATATATAATGTGCATATTTAATAGAAGAAAACAGCAGGATCTAGTATGTTTGGGCTGCGATGTAGAACATGACAGGTTGTTAACCTTATTTTCGTCTGTCATGAACGATCCTTCAGTCTGGTTTAAATGGCACAGTAACACTCTTATTTAATGTGTGCTTCGCATTTCCATCTGTCAGCCTCGTCCTCCTTCCCCCAACCCTCACTGAGTCACTGTGACTTACTGGTTCTCTTGCAGCATACTGATAACTTTTCTGCCTAATGGCTGAGATGGCAGAGACTATAGATCTGAGCCGTGGTGGTCGAAGCTGTCCATTATTGGGAAAGCCTCGCTAATTGTGTTAGTATTGAACAGTGAGCTGACAACTTGCCCTTTTAACAATGGCTTTTCACTTGCTTCAGTTTCATCCAGTGCATGTCTTTGAGGCTTTTTTTGTGTGTGTGTGTGTGTGTGTGTGTGTGTGTGTATGTGTGTGTGTATGTGTGTGTGTATGTGTGTGTGTATGTGTGTGTGTATGTGTGTGTGTATGTGTGTGTGTGTATGTGTGTGTGTATGTGTGTGTGTGTGTGTGTGTGTGTGTGTGTGTGTGTGTGTGTGTGTGTGTGTGTGTGTATGTGTGTGTGTATGTGTGTGTGTATGTGTGTGTGTATGTCTGTGTGTATGTCTGTGTGTATGTCTGTGTGTATGTCTGTGTGTATGTGTGTGTGTGTCTATGTGTGTATGTATGCCACTGTCTGCTTGTGCCTTTGGTTGAATAGGGTCTGGAGTCCAGTGGTGTCTTTTAGCTGTGAATTTAATAACCAAAGAGTGATCTAAACAGGACATAAAAGCACTCTGGGTTCTGCTTTAATTTCCACCAAGCTGAAAGATGACTAGAGTGGTCAAAGTAACAGCAACTATTTTATGTCGATATTTAAGATTATTACATGTGAAATACTATGTTGTGGCCACAACTACTAAGTTGTGGGAGTAAATTACTACAGTATGTTGTGGTCATGACTTACTACGTTGTGGGAATGAGATACTATGTTGTGGCCACGACTTACTTAGGTGTGGGAATGAGATGCTATGTTGTGACCATGACTTACTAAATTGTGGGAATGAAATACTCTGTTGTGGCTATGACTTATGAAGGTGTGGGAATGAGATACTCTGTTGTGGCTATGACTTATGAAGGTGTGGGAATAAGATCCTATGTTATGACCATGACTTACTAAGGTGTGGGAATGAGACACTATGTTGTGGCCACGACTTACTAAGGTGTGGGAATGAGATACTCTGTTGTGGCCATGGCTTATGAAGGTGTGGGAATGAGATACTATGTTGTGACCATGACTTATGAAGGTGTGGGAATAAGATACTATGTTGTGACCATGACTTACTAAGTTGTGGGAATGAGATACTATTTTGTGGCCATGACTTACCCTTTGGTGACATTGAGGGGGATAAAATTCTGTGGCCACTACTTACTAAGGCGTGAGAACAAAATAGTATAATGTGTTATATACTGTAGTATTATACAAAATGGTATAATACTATCTCATATCTAACGTGAGATAGTATGTTGTGGTCATGACATGTTGTGCTACATGTCAGTGAGTATTTAAAGGTAATCATTTATCTATACTAACAGAGTATCATATCATATCGTATCATACCCTTATTAAGTCATTAAGTCATGGCCACAATATAATATCTCATGGCCATGGATTATACCATTTTGTTCTGATGCCTTAGCAAGTTGTGGCCACAAATTTTTTTCCCCCCTCAATGTCACCAAAGGGGCTTCATATGTCCCAGAGAAACAAAGACATTTTCACATAAAACTCAAACTGTTTTAAAACAATCACACTTCTCATCTTCGAGTCAGCACAAATTCATTCATACAAATATATGAAACAACCTTCTGTCACACAATGGATTTGTATTTGTGAAGTGTTTTAAAAGCTTTTTTAGACTTCTATACAAGTTTTTCAGTACTTACATAGCCCAATATACAAAAAATATTTTTGCCATAAATCAGCCATAAATTAAATACACGTGCAAAAGCAATTAGAGAAACAAAATATAAAATTCTTGCTTGTAGCAGCTTCCACTTGAAATGTCACTGAACCATATATTACAAACTGTATATCTCTGATCATACTCAGAGGCTGTAAGAAACTCCCACACGGCTGATATTTCCTTTGACTTGAAAACGCATCGCGTGAGTACGCGTCATCACCATTATGAGAGGTATTATAGCGCCACCTATTGGATTTTTCCTGAAACATTAACTGAGTAGGTTACTGTTGTTCAGGTCAAGTTGCGAACAACTGACATGACGATTAGCCTGCAACATTCGACGCAACTAATAAACATTGACCACTGCCATTGGTGGAAGTCATCTTATTTACCAATAAGCCGATGCCAGTCAACAAGACGAATATCAATCGCTACCAATGTACAGCTGCTAAATCAGTGCATCATTATTGTGTGTTGCATCATATGTGACGTTTAAAGACGATGACTACATCAATATCACGTTTGAGCTGTGAGTCAAAGCAAGACTGCCGATTAGATTTTTTAGGCATTGCACATTTTTCATTTGATTCAATATCACTGACGTTAATTGTCTGCGGATAGAAGTATCTAATCAGCTGTGGAACTTGTGTTGGAGGTTTGTTTAAATGTCAGTTTTTGTAAAAAGCATAATCTTTTTCTCCAAAAGACTCACGTCTCTTCTGCTCCACTTTCCATTCCAGTGTGTCGCAGTAACGCACCAACTACACATAAACTCTAAAGAACATGGAGAAGAAGTGATAAGGCATGTTTTTCAAGTATTTTTCAGAAGCAGTTTGCATTTAGCATTTGTAAGTTTACCTAAATAATTAAAAAGTTTAATTTGATTCTGAATAAAAGTTTGACCCCGTCAATATATTGAATTGAATCGAGCAATAAAAGATTGATTAAATAGCATAATCACACATTTATTTTATTACAGATTTAATAATGGGGTTAGGTAGAAAGAGGCATTCTTCAAATTCTTCAGAATTACTACGTTCTGGTCATGCGATCAATCAGCCCGACCTGGGCATGTAGCGATTGAGTGAGGTTATGTAAATAAAAACATTTCTCAAAGTGAGCTGAAGTGTTTTGTTTACATGTCTCCATGGCCAGTACGTACTTGTAGCTATCCACGAGCGGCTGTCTTCCTATTGATGGCTTTTACACAGGCTTTGTAGCGGCGCTTTCTGTGTTTAATAGCAATGACATGAATTCGGCCACTAGGGGCGCTGGTGGATGGAGTTGCTGGAGAAGGAGCATCCCTGTCTGTGGTATGGTACTGTAGGTAGTCATAGTGTTGGTCCCAAGCCTGAATGCTTCAAGAGTCAGGAACGGCTTCTGGTGTCAAATATCTCCACCGAATCAAATACGCAGAAAAGATTTTCACAGTGGCGACCCCTAAACGGAGCAGCCGAAAAGACAACAAAGCGTGAAATTGGGATATAAAATTGTGTAAAACAACTGCTTATCTGAAATCTTCAATGTCTGAGGTTTGATTTGTGGACAGTTAGACTGAAAATTGTAAAAAAAAAAAAAAAAAAAACAATTTATAAATGTTTAAAGAAAAAGAAACAAAATTTAAAAAACTGTTTTTTTGGTTCCTTGGTAAAGTAGCCAAAAGTGTACAAAAATAAGCCCAATTTTGGTTTGAACTCGATTTTTAAAAAATATACATATATCTTTCTTAGCTGTTTTAGAACAGCCACAGAAACATCTATACAGACAATATGTATGTGTTTCATTTGAGAAATTCTGAGAAATTACTTTTAAATGTCTAAAAATTTAAACAGCTGGCAACGCTGATAGGCCTGACTCCAACACCATTACATTACAAATCATGAGCAAGAGCCACGAAAAAAAACATTCATCTTCATCTTCTATACTTCTCATCTTGTGTACAGGGTCACAGAGGTCTGGAGCCTATCCTATCCTGCAGGGCACACACACACACTATGGGCAGTTTGGAAATGCTAGTTAACCTCATCTGCATGTCTTTGAACTGTTGGAGGAATTCCGAGTACCTGGAGGAAACCCACCAAGCTTGAGGAAAACGGGCAAATTCCACACACACACAGACCTGAGGCAGGAATCGAAAACTGACCCTGAAGGGGCGAGGCCACTGTGCCACCCCAAAAAAGTATAATTTGGGGAAAATTTGGTATTACATGGAAATAGGAAAAAGCACATTTTTGGGACCGATAATAATGATATTGATGGAGAAGAGAAACTAAAAGAACTGAAAGCACAAGAAATGAACAACAGTTAAAAATCTATATGTCCAATACTGTCACTCATTATCTCTCTCTCTCTCCTTCATCAAACTGTTCCAGCCTGTCCTGTTAATACATGCAGTTTAGAAGAGGACAGAAATCAAACAGAACAGTGCTTCCTGATCATGACTCATCAAATAGAAGCACGCTCTTTGTTGTTTACACTCAGAGGAACAGACTATTTGTGCAGACGTGTATGTTTCCCTTGAGGGAGAACTACGCTCATGGGTGTATGTGTGTCCGTGTGTGCGTATGTACGCGAAAGGAGTTGAGTTTGTGCCTGTGTTATTCTCTATGGGTTCCAACATGTACATGTATAAAGACAGAGGTTTAACTGTGTAGGAAAGGAAAAAAGGTGTATGTGTGTGTGTGTGTATGTGTGTGTGTGTGTGTGTGTGTGTGTGTGTGTGTGTGTGTGTGTGTGTGTGAGTGAGTATGTGTGTGTGTGTGTGAGTGTGTGTGGTGAGTGAGTGAGTGAGTGATATCATTTGGATATATTACTATGTGTGGGAAGCTGTCAATTAATTCAATATTGGGTTTTGAAATTTCTCTCTCTCTTAAAACACAAACACACACACGCGCACACACACACACACACACACACACACACACACACACACACACACACACACACATTTGAATGCCCTGTATATTAAACGTATTCATCATTTTTATACAAAGTGTGTCTTCCTCACCAGCATCAGAGTACATACTTTTCTCACCTTCTGTCCTTTTATTTATTTTCTCTCCTAACACTCTTGCTTTCATTCCCATGCATCTTGCTAACAGTTTTATTTAATCTTTAATATTGAAATTCCAGAAGAGCACAATATAAAATTCTTATTACATAAGTAATGCAGATGTATTGATGACAGAATTAACAAAAAAAAAAAAATTTGCATACTCTACATGATATGTTCATATTCATGAGTGTTTTCAGTTAAATAAAAAAAATATCTGTAATACAATGTTAAACAGTCATAAGTTCACTTTTACCTTATATATAATTACCCAATAAAATCTCAGTTAATTAGAATACTGTGATTTACTTCAAAATTTTGATTCTGATAAAATCAGATAAGTCTTTTTTTTGGGGGGGGGAGGGTTAATTTCAATGATTATGATATGAGAAAGACTTTTTTTTGACAGTTGTCCAGAAGACAATTATCGACACCTAGAAGGTGCTGAATCAAAGCATATTCCTGAAAAGTTGACTGTAAGGTAAATGTCTGGTATGAAAAGGTGCAGAAGCAACAGGGATGTTAAAACGATTGTCAAGCAAAGCCAATTTGAGACCATTGGAAAGCTTCACAAGGAGTGGAATGAGGCTGGAGTCGGTGCATCAAGAGCCATCATGCACAGACATCTTCAGGAAATAGGCTACAACTGTTGAATCCCTAGTATCAAGCCACTCCTGACAGAAAAGTGTTTTAACTGGGCTAAGAAGAAAAAAGAACTGGGTGGTTGCCCAGTGGTACAAAGTCTCCTTTCCGGGTGAAAGTAAATTTTACATTTCTTTTGGAAATCAAGGTTCTAGAGTCTGGAGTAAGAGAGGAGAGCCACAGAATCCAAGCTGCTTGAAGTTCAGTGTGAGGCAGTAATGATCTTGGGCTCCATATCATCTGCTGGTGTTGGTCCACTGAATTGTACCAAGTCCAAAGTCAATTCCACTGTCTTCCAGGAGATTTTAGGGCACCTCATGCTTCCATCTGGTGACAAGCTTTATGGAGAGCCTGATTTTCTTATCCAGTAGAACTTAGCACCTGCCCACAGTGACAAAAATACCACTAACTGATTTTTTTACCATGATATTACTGTGCTTGACTGGCTTGTCAACTCGCCTGACCAGAACCGAAAAGGGAACCAATGGTATACTGTCAAGAGGAAGATGAGAAAGACCTGACCGATTTTTAAAACACCGCAAACATTTCCCAAACTGTCCGTGATCATGAACAAACTACAGATACTCTTGGATACTCTTAGATAGGAGACCTGACCATGTAATCTTCCACACTCTCATTTATACAGAGGCAATTTAGAGTAACAGGATAGTCATTAACATATTTGAGGGATGTAGGAAACCAATATTTCATCCTACCATGATGGTACAAAAAACAGAAACAGATTACCTGCATGTTATTTATAGTACCACTTTAATGGAACCATTTATTCTCTCTCTCTCTCTCTCTCTCTCTCAGTCTGAAGGCGGTTCTCTCCTTGTCGCCGGATGGCACTGTGGATTTATCCGGCCTACCACTTTCACGCCGTGACGCGGAACGCCTAGTGCTGCACCTTCAGCGCAACTCTGCCCGTATTCGTAGCGTCGAGCTGGGTTTCACAGAGCTCACAGACGATACGCTGAATATGCTGCTGCCCACGTTGTCCACACTGCCTGCTCTCGAGAGCCTTGCGCTCAACGGCAACCGGCTGACCCGAGGCATCCTGCGTCAGCTCACCGACGCCCTCAAGGAGCCGAGAAGCTTCCCTGCTCTGGTGTGGATCGACCTCGGTAACAACGTGGACATCTTCTCGTTGCCTCAGGCGTTTCTCCTTAGCCTGCGCAAGCGCTGTCCCAAGCAGGGTAACTTGCCCACCATACAGGAACAGCCAGAACAGGGGGGTGGGGCGTGCACAGTTGCAGGTTTGGAAGAAGTTGGGGAAGATCCAGACTGATTAATGGTGGTGGTTGGTGGAAAATAATGAATCATCAAGTTATGGAGTTGAGGTTGTGATTACAGATTTGTGTTCGAGGGCGGAGTCATATTATAAAATTCATTTAATTTCAGCAGGAATGAATTGATGAAGAATGTATGCATGACTTGTGTCCTTACTTGTGTCAGACAGGTCCATTGTCGGTAGACTCCGTGGGCTGATACCAATCCTAGTTTTTCAATGACAAAAGCTCTTTTTTTGTAAGATATATATTGTATATTAAGGTCAACAGGTTTGGGAAAGACGAATGTGTTCCTGTATGATGAGCGTCAGAACTCGATGGAAAAATGATGTGCCTGATGACTGAAGACTGTCCTGCATCACCCCATAAATCCAGGCATGCACTGTGCAAATCAAGGCTGTTTTTTCCTAATCTAATTTGTCATTCTTCTTAATTGGTCCAGATCTTTAGCTGCACTGGTGGACACACAGTGTACTCGGGGTAGAATTAATGGATGGAAAAAAATAATAACTGCTTAGATGCATCACGATATTCCTTATACAGTTGTACCATAATGCAGATATTTTTAAAGTGTCAGATATGTTAGATTAATTAATTAAGTAATTCTTAGGTATAAAAAAAATGGCCATCTTTGTATTCCTCTTCACGCAAAATTTATTCAGTTACACAGTACTGTGCAAAAGTCTCGAGCCACTCTCATTTCTTCATATTAAATTGGATTTAATTACATGATGTGGATTAAAGAAACAAAGGGAACAAATGTTTTACTGTGATAGGCTGCAGATGTTTATAATACAACCTCATTTCCCCTCTCATCGGTTTCAACCACTCAGCACTGTATACTTATCATATCACTGATCATCTGTCATCATCTGCACCTGTTTCTCATTGGTCCATGCCTTAACTTGTTAAGATGTTTTTTTTTTGTTTTGTTTTTTTTAAACATAAATGATTTATAGATGGTGGCACGGTGGTTTAGTGGTTAGCACTGTCACTTTGCACCTCCAGGATCCAGGTTCGATTCCCATCTCTGTGTGCATGGAGTTTGCATGTTCTCCCTGTGCTTGGTGGGTTTCCTCCAGGTTCTCCGGTTTTCTCCCTCAGTCCAAAGACATGCAGATTAGGCTATTTGGTGTTCCCAAATTGCCTGTAGTGTGTGAGTGAGTGTGTGTGCCCTGCGATGGATTGGCACCCTGTCCCGGGTGTACCTCTCCTCAGGCCACAAGTCTCCTCGGATAGGCTCCAGGCCCCCCATGACCCTTAATATAGGATAAAGCGGTATAGATGATGAGTGATTGATTTATAGGTCACTGTGTGGTTTAACAAATTAAAAACATTCCTCTGAAACGGGCCGGTATAGGAAGTGGACTGAAAATGAGAGCCCTCAGGACACCAAGAGAACTATTCCTCAAAATTACATTAAAAATACAAGAAAATCTGGCTCTTCGGAAGCACAATATGAAGAAATTAGGAGTGACTCATGCAGAATGTTTATACAGAATGGTGTGAAAAAACATCCAGTGTTTCAGTTGGCTAGACTGGTCTGAGTTCGATGGGAAGGCCATGGTGACTAACTGATGTGAGCAGAAAAGCTATTCAGAATACACAAGGACAGAAGCCGAAGAGCACACCTCTGTCCTACCAGACATGAACAGGGATCTGAGGCTCAAGTGTGCACAGGTTTACTGAAACTGGACTTGGTCTTGTCATGTTTTAGTGAACCTGTGTCCAGTGTAGAACTTAGATAGTGAACTAGATACCCGATAGAATATTTGAAATTCAGCCATAAGTGAAAAACAAGAAGTTGGAAATGGTTAACAACTCATACACTGTATATTAATTTTTTATGATGGTGGATTTCACTCCCTCTGGTGTAGTTGGTAAATGCTACTTGAGGAAGAAGTTTTGGTGACATTGTCCATAACTGCATGGACTAATCCTATGGTTATGACTGCCAAGACAACACACATTTATAGTGAAGTTAATGCCGCATATCAAACCCTATAATATATGCAGTCAGGAGTCTTAGCTATCTAACCATCTTGACAACTGGGTAATGATACAAATTCCCAATGAGCATAAAGTTTTCCTCTTGTACAGTTATATTAAATCGTTCTGACTTCAGTTTGGTTTGTTTACTGTCTCTCTTTGTGTGTGTGTGTCTCTCTCTCTCTCTCTCTCTCTCTCTGTCTCTTCCAGATGGCTGGCTCTCGCCATCATTATTAGGGTTTGATTGTGTTTATCGTATTTGATGACCAGTTCCACTCTGACACTCTTGACACATTTCACTGACTGAAATACCAGAGCAGGACTCTCAGGGTCAAGCACACACACATCTGAGGAGCGTCTTTTTTTCCACAGTGATTTTTAAGCTTAATTAGGAAATCTTAATGTAATAAAAATAATAAGTAAGCCAATAGTTTCTAACATAAAGACAATAGAAGGATTAAAATGGCTAAGGAATATGTTTTGATAGAATTGCATTCAGAATACTTTTTACTTAAGGTCAAAAACAGGAAAACGTCTCTAAATGGGTGTTTTGCTACTAAATAGTATTTGCTAGTAATATGCGAATGTTATGACAATTTCAAATCAAACCATAGGCTTTGGTTGAATATGGTGATGGATTAAAATCTATAGAGTAGGGACACATTGTACACTACTTATATAAGCTAAAAAAAACATCGCCATTACAGAAGGGTCAAATTATTGTGCTTTTCATCAAGCAAAGAGAGTTTTGAAACAACTAAGGAGATTTGAAATTGCTGGAACTGGGTTAAGGACTCACTCACTCACTCATCTTCTATACCGCTTTATCCTGTATTCAGGGTCACGAGGGGCCTGGAGCCTAACGCAGGAGGCCTAGGGCACAAGGCAGGATACACCCTGAACAGGATGCCAATCCATCGCAGGGCACACACACTACATGCAGTTTGGGAATGCCAATTCCAATTGTGGGAGGAAACCGGAGTACCCGGAGGAAACCCATCAAGCATGAGAAGAACATGCAAACTCCATGGACACAGAGACGGGAATCGAGCCTGGCTGGGAATTGAACCGAGACCCTGGAGGTGTAAGGCGCCACTACACCACCGTGCCGCTTGATTAAGGACTCTTCAACATATAATCAAAACCTGGAAAGATATTGTCAACTTTTGTAGAAGAAATGTGGCTGAAGAAAAAACAATCATGAATGAAGGTCACTTAAACACTTGGAGAAGTCTCATGGTAAAAATCAACAGTTAGCTATAATTAACAGTGAAAGTAAGCATATTTCCATACACAATACAAAAATGTCATGAGAAACTCACAGGATTGGAGCTAAACAACTGTGGTGGCCCTGGGTAAACCATTGTTACTGAGACTAATTAGAAAAAAAGGCTTAGAAGGCTTGAATAAAGATTGGGAGCAATGGAAACTGGTCATGAGTTCGGACTGACTCTATTCCAGAGCGACGGCCGTATCAGGGTAAGAAGGGAAGCACATGAAGTGATGCACCCTCCGTGCATAGTGTCCACTGTACAAGCCTCTGAAGGCAGTGTTATGATCTGGGGTTGCTTCAGTCGGTCAGATCCAGGCTCAGCAACGTTATGTGGCAATAAACTGAAGTCAGATGACGACCTGAATGTACTAAATGACAAGGTTATCACATCTATGGAGTTTTTCTTCCCTGGTAGCACAGAGCATATTCCAGGTCTCAAATTGTGAAAGAGTGGTTCTGGGTTCATGAGGAATCATGTTAATACATGAATTGACCGACACAGTGTGCTGAAATTAAAGCTAAAGGTGATTGAATGAAATCTCAGAGCTTGCAACTTGTCAGACAGAATATATAACGTAACATTTCACACAATTGTGACTTGGTCCTTCTGTTTCAAATAATTACTCTAGAACAAACAAAATCAAGAGTCAAAATACCATACCCAAAGTTTGTTTCATTTTAGTTTGAGCTAAATTAGCGGTAATGTGAAGTCAGAATAACTTATAATTGCATGGTTTTATAGACGTGAGATATTAACTAACAGTTGCAGAATAAAAAAAAACAACAACAGCATGACACACTTGACAAGATAAAAACTTGCAATTGGTTGATATAAACTAAGCTGCAGGATAGTACAAATCTCCATAATATTTTTCATGAGTGGCTAAAAGAAACTTCCGTCCAAATTCAGATATGAATACAAGCTGTCCTCAAACAAGAAGATTTCTCATACTGTACGGTGTAAGCCTGGATGCTAAGGAAGCACTACGCGTAGGAGCTTTCTGATTTCATGTCTTTTAAACCCCTCAGCTACAACAAAGACTGTCAGTTTGTAATCCCGTATAAAGCGTCATTAGGAATTGCCTGGCGGAGTGTCACGCTTGCTTAACTCTTCTATAGCTCAGACTTGACCAACAGACACACACATTACTCAGCTTTATCAGGTATTGACTTCGCTCCTACATTATTGTCCCAAAGACCTCGACCGCGGCCTGAAGTAATCTCATGAGAGCTCCCACCGTTCTACGGCACAAAGCAATTATAAATTATGTCATCAATTATTCATTATTTAGCAGCAGCCGCTAATTGGGTTGTTACTTCTAGGAGAGTGTACAGTACGTAGAACGGAGACTTGTTTTCTGAAAGGAAATAGCACTGAATAAAATGCGTGTTTATTTGTTTGAGTCAAAACTGATAAAAAAATCTTTCTTACTGATCTTTTCATTTCTTTCTTTCCTACCTTCCTACTTTCTTTCTTTCCTTGCCTCTCTCATCTTTCCATTTCTCTCTATCTCTTTCTTTCTTTCTTTCTTTCTCATCTCTTCATTTCTTTATTTCTTTTTTCATTCTGTCTTTTTTCTTCCTTATTTCTTTCCTTCTGTCTTTTTTTAGTTTCTTTCTTTCTTTCATTCTTTCTTTTTGTTTCATCTCTACATTTCCTTCTCTCCATGTCTCTCTTTCTCTCTCATCTTTCCATTTCTCTTTCTTTCTTTACCTCTCTCTTTTTCATCTCTCAGTTTCTTCCTTCCTTCCTTTCTTTCTTTCTTTCTGTCTATCTTTAGTTTTATTCTTTCTTTCTTTGTTTCTTTCTTTCTTTCATTTTCTCTCATCTCTCCATCACTTTCTTTCTCTGTCTCTCTTTCTCTCTAATCTTTCCATTTCTCTTTCTTTCTTTCTTTCTTTCTTTCTTTCTTTCTTTCTTTCTTTCTTTCTTTCTCTCTCTCTCTCTCTCTCTCTCTCATTCTGTCTCATCTTTCCATGTCTCTTTCTTTCTTTACCTCACTCTTTCTCATCTCTCAGTTTCTTTCTTTCTTTCCTTACCTCTCTCTCTTTCTTTCTTATCTCTCATTTTATCATGCTTTCCTTCTTCACACCTCTCTCTCTCTCTCTCTCTCCTTCTCAGTCCCTCTTATTTCTTTCTTGCTGTTTTCTGTCTCTCTCTCTCTCTCTCTCTCTCTTTCTCTGCATCTCTCTTCAATAGCTTTTAAAATAGAACTTCCATACTGTACTTTGACTAAAGAAGTCTACCAGTGAAATACAAGAAAAACAAATATCTCATGTATTTACACTAGACCTCTGACTAAAACTGCAGGCCTTTTTAAGTGATTTAATACACGTGGTACTTAGTCATGCAGAACTAATCAATCCAGGGAGAAATCAGTCAACTCAGTGACTTGTTAATGTGCGTTTTGGGCGTAAGAGCCTTGTTTTCATCATTCTCGTGTCCATGCTGAGCTTTTAGTGACAGACTGTGAAGAAGGCCTGAGGGAAGGAGCTGCTGGAATGCATGGCAGAATATCTATAGTTAGTGTGAGGCACTGAGGCACTCCTGATCGATCCCCAGACAGACCCGCTAATGAACCACCATGTGAGAGAGGAGGAAACAAAATTACCGCCCTTTTCAACTTAATCAAGTCTCAAGAGTCCATATGAAAGGAGTTTGACAGCAGCTTTTACATCACGCCCATGTCAATCATAACTGTAAGTGGGCAAAACTAACTAAATAAATAATAATAATAATAATAATAATAATAATAATAATAATAAAATTTTATGATAATATTAAATAATAACTTCTACATTTCTTAAGATCTGTTTTTTTTTTTAAATAAGTGCTTGGGCTTGGGTTTGGATAAAAAAAAAATGGACATGTATCCCAAACGTATAGTTACAACCATCCAGTTCCTGGGAGGCCAGAGTTTCAGACATGAAGTAGGCAGGCAAATCATGGCCCTGGGGTACTGAGAAAACTTTCAATCAACTTGATGGTATCCAAGCATTAGTGAAAGCACTTATACTGAAAAATAAAGTGATAAAGTTTTTACCCTCCTAACTGGTTTATGATTCTGTACAAACAGAAGTCCTGGTTTGACTTGAACACATCGTGTTTAAGAAAGAACAAATGAGTGAGCCATGAACAGACCATTAGAGCTGAGCAGATGTGGAAAAACAATGGTGCATGAAGCACAGTCAGAACAATTTGGACAGCAGTACAATTTCCATCTTTTTCTCGTTGTGCAGTCAAGCTGTGATTGAAGTTTCGACTTTCAGGTTTTCGTTTTACAAACTCCAAAGTAACTGGAGACTTGATATTTGATGGCTTGTTTCTTTCATGACATATTAAAGAGATACAAGATATAGAGTGTTGAGTTTGTATTTGGTAGCTGTTCATGGGAACTCACAATTTCCAAAAAGTCAAAAGAGTTGACAGTGCAATCAGATGAGCCCATCATCAAGCTGAAAAAAAAAAAAGAAGAAAAACACCAATCAGAGAGATGGAAGAAACTTTAGGAGTGGCCAAGTCAAGAATTTGGTAAATTTTTTAATAAGAAGGAATGCATTGGTGAGCTCAGCAACACCAAAATGCCTTAAAAGCCAACTAAGACATCTAAAGTAGATGTCCACAGATGTCTTTCCTTGGTGAAGTAAAACTCCTTTGCAACATCAAGCCAAGTCTAGAACAAGAACGGGAGCTAGGTGGATCATTGTCAAAGCCTACAATAAAGAAATGTCTTCATGAAAGTAAAAACAAATGGTTTGCTTCAAAATGGCGGCTCGATGGCTTAGTGGTTAGCACTGTCGCCTTGCACCTCCAGGTCCTGCGGATCCAGTGTGTGCTTGGATTTTGTAGCATGTGAATGTTGACCGGGCGTCCTACCATGGTTATACAAAAATGGGAATAAATACAGTGGTCATCCCTGGCATCCAAGGTCCCTAATCAGACTACAGAGGTTCCTAGATGGATGAATGACTTCCAGGTGCAAACCATTGGTAACATTTAAGAGCACAAAGACCAGATTAGTCTTTGCAAGAGAACCTCTAAAAAGGTTTTCTTTACTGCCCAGGTCTGCTACAAGATGGTTTTTACCAGAATTATGGAAAGGTGTGAATTTGGAGAAGAAAAGGAAGGGCTCATGACCAAAAGAATACCACATCATCTGCTTAGCCTGGTTGAAGTTGTGTGTTATAGCGAGGACATGTAGATTAGATTGGATTAGATTAGATTAGGTTAGGTTAGGTTAGGTTAGATTAGATTCAATTTTATTGTCATTGTGCAAACTAGATGTACAGAGCCAATGAAATGCAGTAACCACTTACTGTATGTGTCGCAACACACTGTGAAACACTATACTAACAGTTTTGATCATTTGACTGAATCTGAGTAAAATGTTTAGCTGTATACAATTTATTTCATCCACCAGTGACCCAGATCCATTGGGTATGTATATATTTTCTGTATGTCTGATTGCCATTGGACCTGGGTCACTGGTGGAAGAATTCTAAACTGTATAGAGCCAAACGTTTTTCTACATGGTATTTCACAGTGCAGATGTATAATAACTCAAATCATACTGATAAAGCAACCCAAGAGTTTCTCAAGGGAAAGAAATAGAATGTTCTCAAGTGGTTGAGGCAGTCATCTGACCACAACCCAATTGAGCATTATTTTCACTTACTGAACAAGCAGCAACTGAAGGTGTGTTAAGCATGTTGTTTAAATTGATGCCATTTGCGTGGTTCGGTGGTGTAGTGGTTAGCACTGTCACCTTGCACCTCCAGGGTCCGGGCTCGATTACGGGCCAGACTTAATTCCTGTGTCTGTGTGCATGGAGTTGGCATGTTTTTCCTTCACTTGGTTGGATTCCTCTGGGTACTCCGGTTTCCGCTCTCAGTCCAAAGACCCGCAGATTAGGCTAATTGGCCTTCCCAAAATTGTCCGTAGTGTGTGAATGTGTATGTATGTGTGTGCCCTGTGATGGTTTGGCACCCTGTCCAGGGTGTACCCTGCCTCATGCCCTAATTCACCTGGGAATTAGGCTCCAGGCCCCCCTGTGACCCTGAATACAGGATAAAGCGGTATAGACGATGAATGAGTGATGGCATTTACAGACACTTTTATTCAGAGATGCTTGCACTAGTGTGTTGTAGTATCCATCATTAAAGAACTAGAAGTTGAAAAACTTGAGCACTGATTCCACTTCAGACCTCCTCTTTTAATATAAATCCCTAACCCCAATAACGCTCGTGTTACTGAATGAGCACATGGTCATGCTCCAAAATCTAGAGAAAAGCCATCCCAAAACCCTGGATTTCATTACATGTTTAAGAGAAATAGGGGATACATTTTTGTCATATAATGAACATCATATATACCTTACATCAAAACATTACATTGAAATGTACAGTAAGTACAGTAGTGTGTTATTCAACGTTATAACCATAGTTTAATTGTATTAGACTGCCACCTTTTGACCTGATACTGCACTGCACACTAGAACAGCAAGGCTTATTACTTTTCTCCAGCCAGAGAAATTCCCTTATGAATCATGGGACAGATTTATTATCCAAACATGTTATTCAAATCGAGTCACATTATTTGATGAAGCCATTTCAAGATTTTGGTCCTAAACTGCAGATAACAGTAGTTTAAAACCAACACCAGTTGCGCCATGCTAAAATTAATCACATGGGTTGGAGTGCTGTTGTGCTGGATATCAGCACAAGCTTGAGTGTGATATTGCTTTATACAGCAGTCCTCTAAACACAATTTATTATGAACAGATTATGATTAGTTTGTCTAACTAACCGCGGGTGGCAGAACTGGTGACCGACACACACCAAGTAGTGATCTTGATTAGGTATTAGAGAAGCGTTTGCGATTCAGTCTTGTGTTAGAAGTTAGTTAGCTTTGAAGCTTAACTTAGGCATAAATAAAACAACACAGATGCGATTCAGGACGACTTAGAAACAATTATTAAGGAGACAAAGTGTTTTTTGAAGATGACATAACATTATCGGATATGTTTTTTTTTTATTTTTATGAAAGTGCTTCCAGCGCTCCTCATTACTGCATACCATACTGACCAACTTTCAACCGAAAGTTAGCATAATTAACGATCATTAGCACACCTGTGACACAGAATGATACATATAGTTAAATGTCCAAGTGCTGTTACCATCTATTATCACCATCATGGAATGCCATTAATCTAACCAGTTTGGTTGTGTCTGTCCATGTGCTACAGGCGATGGGTACTCCCCACCTTGGAGATATATCCATCATTTCTGTGGCAGTTACTTAAGGGGTCGGGTTGCCGGCTTAACGACAGATTGGTATTCACACACTATGGCCGATTTGGGAACGCCACTGATCTTAACCTGCATATCTTTGGACCGTGGGAGGAAACCGGGAGTAAATGGAGGAAACCCACAAAGCAAGGGGAAAACATGCAAACTCCATGCACACAGACCCAATCCAGGTGAAAGGCGACAGTACTAACCACTAAACCACTGTGCAACCTCGTCTAATCACATTACTTGGTCCAAAACATTTTTGTATTATGTAGAGTGACAAAGTTTATTTATTTAGTTTATTTACAATTATTACAGATATTTCAACCACTGATTAAACCATCCATTGAACTAACTATAATAGATAAATAATAAATAGCTTATGACAGCATGGTGGCTTTGTGGTTAGCACTGTCGTCCTTCACTGTAGCCCTGTCCGGGTTTGATTCCCTCCTCTGGTCTGTGTTCGTGGACTTCACATGTTCTCCCTGTGCTACAGGTTTCATCCTCCTTCCTTCCAAGATAACGGTAATCTAAGATCATCTAATTGGCCTTTGTGGTCCCTAGCAGGACTGCAGAGGTTTCTAGATGGATGGATAGATAGTACTATCTGATAACTAGATTATTAAAACTAACCATGTGCGGTGGAAAGTCATTGTAATAGCATTAATCACTTACACATTGTTTAAGCCGTTTTATCCAGTGTGTGCATGGATTTTGTAGTGTGTGAATGTTTAGCTGTATACAATTGATTTCATCCACCAGTGACCCAGATCCATTGGGTATGTATATATTTTCTGTATGTCTGACTGCCATTGGACCTGGGTAACTGGTGGAAGAATTCTAAACTGTATAGAGCCAAACGTTTTTCTACATGGTGTTTCACAGTGCAGATGTCTAATAACTCAAATCATACTGATACAGCAACCCAAGAGTTTCTCAAGGGAAAGGAATAGAATGTTCTCAAGTGGTTGAGGCAGTCACCTGACCACAACCCAGTTGGGCATGATTTTCACTTACTGAAGATAGAAATGAAGGCAGGAAGTGAAATAAATAACCAGCAACTAAAGGTGTGGTAAGCATGTTGTTTAAATTGATGCCATTTGGGTGGCTCGGTGGTGTAGTGGTTAGCACTGTCGCCTTGCACCTACAGGGTCCGGGCTCGATTACGGGCCAGACTTAATTCCTGTCTCTGTGTGCATGGGTTAGGGTTAGAGTTGACATGTTTTTCCTTCACTTGGTTGGTTTCCTCTGGGTACTCCGGTTTCCGCTCACAGTCCAAAGACTCGCAGATTAAGAGAAAAATCTAGAGAAAAGCCATCCCAAAACTCTGGATTTCATTACATGTTTAAGAGAAATAGGGGATACATTTTTGTCATATAATGAACATCATATATACCTTACATCAAAACATTACATCGAAATGTACAGTAAGTACAGGAGTGTGTTATTCAACGTTATAACCATAGTTTAATTGTATTAGACTGCCACCTTTTGACCTGATACTGCACTGCACACTAGAACAGCAAGGCTTATTACTTTTCTCCAGCCAGAGAAATTTCCTTATGAATTATGGGACAGATTTATTATCCAAACATATTTTTCAAATCGAGTCACATTATTTGATGAAGCCATTTCAAGATTTTGGTCCTAAACTGCGGATAACAGTAGTTTAAAACCAACACCAGTAGCGCCATGTTAAAATAGAATCACATGGGTTGGAGTGCTGCTGTGCTGGATATCAGCACAAGCATGAGTGTGATATTGCTTTATACAGCAGTCCTCTAAACACAATTTATTATGAAAAGATTATGATTTGTTTGTTTATTTGACCGGTTATTTTGCTCCGCCAACATATATAATTTTGCGACTGGCAGAGCTAACTAACCGCGGGTGGCAGATCTGGTGACCGACACACACCAAGTAGTGATCTTGATTAGGTATTAGAGAGGCGTTTGCGATTCAGTCTTGTGTTAGAAGTTAGTTAGCTTTGAAACTTAACTTAGGCATAAATAAAACGACACAGATGCGATTCAGGGCGACTTAGAAAGAATTATTAAGGAGACAAAGTGTTTTTTGAAGATAACATTATCGGATATGTTTTTTTTTATTATTATTATTATTATTATTATTTTTTTTTTATGAAAGTGCTTCCCGCACTCCTCATTACTGCATACCATACCGACCTACTTTCAACCGAACGTTAGCATAATTAACGATCATATCATTCTGTGTACTGTACTGGGCTGCGGGGGACCTGAAGCCTATCCCAGGAGACATAGGGCACCATGTCGGGCACACCCTGAATGAGGTGCCCATACTGTACATTGCAGAGCACACATACATATGCTCATTTATTACACTACAGGCAATTTTGGGAAGACCAATTAGCCTAATCTGCATGTCTTTGGACTGTTTGAGGAAACTGGAGTACCCAGAGGACACCCACCAAGCACAGGGAGAACATGCAAACTCCTCACACACAGACCCTGAGGTGGGACTCGAACCCTTGATCCTGCAGGTGCAAGGCTACATTGCTAAACGCTAAGCCACTGAAATAGCATTCACAAAAGAAAGAATCACTTCTTGACAGATTTTTCATAGATCCCAAGCTAAAACGCAGAGTTATATTAACTCATTTTATATGATATTGATGTGAAAGTGGAGACGTACGCTTTCGACCTTAGTTACATGGCTGGTATTTTTAACCGGGTTCTTAGTTTCATATCTAGGCTACGTCACATCCTGTCTGTGAGGTCGAACCCTCTCTCAACGTCCGCCATTTCAGTTTGAGACCTGGATGGGTGAACCGAGAGAGTTTATATTTTAACAAAGAAAAAGTAAATCAGAAAAAGTTTGCAAGTTAGTTTTGCTTCTTTTTTTTAAAGCACTGTTTTTTTTTAGAAAGCGTGTGTAAGAGTGGAGTGAGTAGTAAAGCGTAAAAACAAAATGCTGTTTTGTGTTTCTCGAGCAGGAGCTTTCTGTTGGAGCCGAAGTTTTTGTATGAGTTGACTGGAGTGAGGAGGAGGAGGAGGAGAAGAAGCAGCGAGGCCTGGAAGAAACCCTTGAGCAGGACTGAATTTAGCCATGGCTGGGCATTTTGACGCTGAGGACCGTGATAGCTGGTACTGGGGACCCATGAACCGTAAAGACGCCGTGTCGCTGCTGCAGGGCCAGAGGCACGGAATGTTCCTTGTCAGGGACTCGACTACGAGCAAGGGGGACTATGTGCTGTCTGTGTCGGAGAACTCCAAAGTCTCGCATTATATCATCAACAGCGCCATCAACAACAGACAATCCGGAACAGGCAAGATATAAACTCAACTTTTTATTACCGGATAAATTCTCAAAAACGGTTTAACTAACTTTTATGTGTTATCGCGCCAGTTTGCTAGCTAGCAAGTGGACTGGGAAGTGAATCCCGAAAAAAAAACATACTTGATTCCAAGCTTTGGGAATCGTGAGTCGACTCATTTGTGTCTGAGAAACGCCTCGCTTCCTACAACTCGCATCAAACTTAGGAAAGTTAAGTTAAAATTAGCTGTAAGGTTTATTTAAAATAAATAGCCTATCTTTCCCTCCATAACGACAGGTTCTTGATCTTAGAGTCGGTTGCTCAGGTAACAACATAACGGTATCGTTTTAGTTGACTTTCTGAACTAAAACAATTAAATTTTGTATGTAATTTAATATGTATATATGTATAAACAACACTACCTGGAGGTTATATATTTATCAGAAAAGCTTTGTTATATAGTAAATATAGATTGGCTTTTATTGAAGTGTTTGTTTTGTGACTTGAATTGATTCACGGAATCGAATCGACTCATTTGAGTCGCATCACTGAATCGATGTATCCATCCAGCTTCTTGAATCGAACGCGGAGTCGATTCCGCAATTTAAGAACGAGGACTCCTAGTATTTTCTACTTATATCGTGTATTTATCAGAAATCATTCGTTTTATCGATCCTTTATTAGAGGTTTTGCTATGCAACCCTTGAATTGATCTATGGAATCGACCTTAATTGACTCGGCTTACTGATTCGACTCCTCAATTTAAGAACGACTCCTTGTTCGTTCTGGCACAACTTTTCCAAGACTTTATCTGCTATATTTTTATTTGAATTGCAAGTTTCAGAGCTAGCCATTAATTTAAAATAAGTGAATGAAATAATTTTCATTAGTTTGTCTGGTTGAATGTGGTGAAGTCCAGCTCCATTCAGAGAGTCGTGTAAAAGCCCATTAATAATCACTGAGGAAAGGATATAAGCAGCACTGGGCTATTAAGGAAACCTGGTCATTCTTTTTATATGCAGTGTGTATCCATGCATTTCTGTTCGCCTTGATTTTTCTATACGTAAATCATTTGTATGTATTTGTGTTTTTGGCTCAGCTCCTCGAACTCCACAGACGGGTGTGGCGGATTAGTTTATACAAGCCATTTTTATTAAAACTCACTCTTGTACCATCAGCAAATTTCCAAACCACAGAAAAAGGAGTGTGCCGCATCATTTAAAGTGGCTCGAACTAGTTCAGACTCACGCGTTTCTTTTTTTTTTTTTCTTTGACTAATGACTCACTGTCAGTATACATGTAAGATTCATAGCAGGAAGTCTTAATCGTCTCGGACTGGCGTTAAGTTGAAGCTCGCAGATCTTATCGTGGATGGGCGGAGAAGTGGAATTTCCAGGAGGAAGTGTGAGGTGTGAGAGCTTTGCTAGGGATGAATGGTTGGAGTGTCACCGTCAGGGTGTCATTGTGACTCTTAAGCACAGTGTAAATGACGTATGTGTGTCTGGGAGGGGGGGGGGATCTGTTTGCTCTGCTAATACGCAATCTGATGTGCTTCATATTAAAAGAGAACAGTTTCTGATGTTTAAAAATACACAAGCTGTTACATGCTTTATCGTTTGGAAATCACCAAGCTAAACAAGCGTGACTTGTTTGTTGAGCTGTAGGCTGCTTGGAGGTGTCTTGTGCATGTGCCGTGATTCGTGCTTTTCACAAAGAAAAATGTTTTTTAATGTTTAGTGTCATTTCATTAAAAAAAAAATTATCTTCAGCACTAATGTCGAGCCGGATAAGAGCGTTATGTGACTGTGCGAATGCTCCTGACATTACTTTTTCTTTTATTATAGCAGGAAGTTCAGGTTTTTGTAGCTTGTAGTTTTTCCAGATTTTTCTGTTTTCCCCCCGTAATTTAGTTGTTACTAATTATTAGGACACACTTGACCCCAAAGTCTGGTTCATTTTGATCAGCGAGAACACAATCGTTCCGCCCTCGGGAACCATGCCCAGGTCTGCTGGAAAAGGTGGATACGGGTAAGTGCTCGGGCAAGGATCGGATCAGATATGGACCCCAATCGTACCTGAGAATGAAAGTGGATCGCTGTTTAGACGCGTCATCAATGTGCCAATCTCATCCTCTGACCTACACAGCCATAGCTGAAACAGTAGGAAGGCACACAAGCGCTTTGCTCTTGGCATTTTTTCCCCGAGATATCAATAATATTAGGCATAACTTCATTTTCACCTTCACTTTTTAATCAACAAAATTGCTCATGAAAAATTGCAAACTAGTTAATGAATTGGGTCCTAACGATCTATCTCCTCCCAACCAGGTCCGGCTCCATCTCGATTCCGTATTGGTGATCAGGAATTCGACACACTCCCAGGCCTGCTGGAGTTCTACAAGATCCACTATCTGGATACCACAACGCTCATCGAACCCGTCGCGGCACGTTCAAAGCACGCCAGCTTGATCGGACAAGCGCCCGCGGGTGTCCCAGCGAGACAAGACGAGTCCGAGTATGTCCGAGCGCTCTTTGACTTCCCAGGCAGCGACGAAGAGGACCTGCCTTTCCGCAAAGGCGACGTCCTGCGAGTGCTCGAGAAGACCGAGGAGCAGTGGTGGAGCGCTCAGAACGCCGACGGACGCAAAGGCTTGATCCCTGTGCCCTACGTAGAAAAATACAGACCTGCTTCGCCGGTCTCTTTAGGCGGAGGTCCTGCAGGGCAGGCGCCGTCTGCTCTCGGAGTGGTCTCGGATGACAACGGAGCTCCGCTTCCTGGCAAGCTGGACTACGCCCAGCCTGTGGTCAACACACCGCTGCCCAACCTTCAGAACGGGCCTGTGTACGCCAAGGCCATCCAGAAGAGGGTGCCCAATGCGTATGACAAGACTGCGCTTGCCCTCGAGGTATGTACTCTCTCCTCGAATTTATTTTAGAATGACATCACTGGAGCTTTTCCATTAATATATCTATTTATTACTTACTTACTTATAACTCATTATTAACTTGGATAAGAACTGATTTATTTGTGAATTGTTCGTACAAGCACTCATGAAAGGGTTTTAATATCCATAAAAATCTGGTTATTTCTGAAAAAAGGTTCATGTCTTAGTATAAATTTCTGGCTAATTAGCTAATATAAACAAATGGATATCCCGGGTTTCTCTTCAATCAAGCAAAAAAAATCTTTGAAACTCTCTGTGGGGAGGAAAGTTGATGAGTTTTTGGAATTTTCTTTTGGGACGAGAAAGCATCCATCCATTTGTAACCTCAACTGACTGGATTCAGATTGTTTATACAAAGACTTCCTGCAGTTTTATCTTCATGTTACAGTGTTCTTTATACTAGTCACATATTAACATGTCATCATGTTATTTTATTGGTTTCATTATTTTATATTTATATATAAATCAAGCCAGCGAATGGACTTAAAGATAAATAAGACTTGTTTAATTAAGAAGAAACGTTGGTGTGTAAAAGCAGAGCAGGCTGGTCTGTGTAGATGGTAGCTATAAGTGATGGTGCAGATGGCAGAATTGTCACGATCCTGCTGCAAGTTTTTATCTGTACTTCGATAAAGATACAGTAAGTGACCAATCTGGTATGTTTCACCCTTCAACAAGCCTCATACTGCGTACTCAGTCTGTACCGCTTGGCATGTCTGGTGCATTCGGTCTCCATCATGCAGCTGTGCATTTTGTGTGTCTACAGGTGGGCGACTTGGTGACCGTAACAAAGATCAACGTGAACGGCCAGTGGGAAGGTGAATGCAAGGGCAAGAAAGGCCACTTCCCCTTCACACATGTCCGCCTGCTCGACCAGCAACAGCTTGAGGAAGAGAGCTGAGAAACACAAATAAACACACACACACACACACACACACACACACACACACACACACACATGCATACTGTACTTCCCTGAAGTAAACACTTTTTTCTTTTTCTTTTTTGTCCACTCCAAAATTGCTAAATCTAAAATCCAGACCTAGACATGGACGATCCCTGCACTGCAAACACTCTATCAAGTTTCACTTAAGACACAATAATTAACCAAGGGTGTAGAGTGTGTACACACATCTGTGCTACAGTGCACCATTTAATGACACTCGCAGGTTTAGCAACAGATTAGTCATAACTGTGACTGGTGAATGAATTCGTACGCAGTAGGAACGTTTGGATGAAGAGATCATCTGCCACAAGCCTGCTGAAAGAGAGCGAGAGTTTTTCACATGTTAAAAAAACGAAGGCTGGATTTGCCCTCACCTAAAGCAACGTCCTGATGTGGTTCTAACACTATCAGTCACCCTGTATACTGACATGTGGAAACTATGATGATGAGGAACAATGTGCTCTTACATGAGAGATTTGTTTTTTATTTTGATGACCTACTTTTTACATTACTCTTTTATTAGCTTTGTCATTCCTGACTCAATGCATTTCCACAGGACTTTTTCAGGAATAATTGTTTGCCAGTAGGACCTTTAAAAAGGAATTCCTCAGGAGATGTTGGGATTTGACCTTCCAAGGTTTCTGTGATTCATTTGCAGGAATGCGAGAACTCATGATGATATTAATCAAGAGTTTAGGAACAGGCTTACTCTCCTTATTTTCTTTGTCCACATCCATCTCTGTTTGCTATTTCTGCTTTTTTCTAATTAATATCTGTGGCAGAAAGTTTAGAGACGATGCAAAACTCTGCATACACCTTCATTAAGCAGTTTGTTACCTCAAACTACACCCTTTACTCCTCATACACTGACCCCACAGAAACACTAACCACACTCACCGAAACTGACCATGCCCATCCAAGCACACATTATCTCTGACCACTCCTACATAATCTCTAAAAGAAACTCTGACCACGCCCGTTTCCTCCCCCGGAACCTCTGACCGCGCCCGTTTCCTCCCCCGGAACCTCTGACCGCGCCCGTTTCCTCCCCCGGAACCTCTGACCGCGCCCGTTTCCTCCCCCGGAACCTCTGACCGCGCCCGTTTCCTCCCCCGGAACCTCTGACCACGCCCGTTTACTCGCACTGAAACTATGTTTCATAGTTACAAATAGATGCACCCGGGTTGCAACTGACAGACCCACACACTTTTCCCTCATTCAATCGAGGCCGCTAAAAACTAAATATATTGGACATAAACTTCCATTGCATCCTCTTTGTTTTTTGTTTTTTTAAAGCTAAGACGCCTACCATTATTATCAGTTAACAGACTTCTAATTGGGTAAATTCTTTGACTGTTAGTCAGCTAATGATTAATCATTAACATCTCTAATATACACTCTGCCCACTGACGACACCCATTTGCTCTACTGTCTGCCCGCTATCATGGGAACTGACCACGCCCACTTTCTACCTTGGGAAACGCCCACATGTGCCCAGTTCTACAAAAACATTTCGCATTTCTCAGGGAAACTGCTGCTCCAATAGAAGCCACACCCACTCTCTCCCTTGCGTCTCCACTCAACTTAATTAATTTTCCTTGTAATTCCCCATTAAAACGAGTTTTGTTATTCCTTTAGGACTCTAGGTTTACAATTCACCAGCATGGTTGTTTTATTTATTTATTTATTTTTTCTTTTGGGTAGGTGTTCAAGGTACCACTGTGAGCAGTAACATTTATTCTCCCTCATTAGGGACCGTTCTGTGGGATACAGCAGATCTGTGCATATAAAGAAAGGCAGTACAGATAGACACAGACAGGTGGAGCATGTGGGGTGTCACTGCTGTCTTGCTCTTGCTCTTTTTGCTGAGTAAGTGACACAAAAAGACCAGCACACAGTCATAAACATTAAAACGTCTCATCGGTGCTGGTTTGAACAGGTTCTTTTTTTTTTGCCTTGGATTACAGTGTAAGCTATAATTATAATTATGGGGTTTCCATTAGTTTAGGATGAGTTTTAATATTAATTTACAATTTGTTTATAGGATAAGAATTTAAGAACTGAAATCAGGATCGGATTGAATGCTGAACTGAAATTAAACCTGAAACTCGCACTGAAAGTATTATGCTTAATGGTGTACGGTTCATCCTTTGAAATTAGTAAAGATTTTGACAATAAAATGCGGGTAATTTATAGGAGAAAGCAGCTGAATACAGGAGCCTCTTTTCCTTCACTTAAGATGGAAGCATACACTGAGCAGGCATAATGTTAGAAAGCAAAACATTAAACTCAGTATTGTGTAGGCTCCCCATGTGCCAGCTCTGGCCTCTCAGGGCACGACACCGCATGACTTCACCAGATTTCTGGCGGTGTGCTGTGGTGTCTGGCACCAGGATGTTGGCAACCTATCCTTTGGGCACTGTGAGCCAAGGGGTGTGGCCTCCGCCAATCGTACTTGATCAATCGGAGTTTCGAGACTAGATTGGCTTGCTGGACAACATGTGTAGCAGACTGTGATGCGCAGGCTGTTTTGATATCTTTATAGCATGACCAGCATTGACTTTTTCAGCCATCTATGCTGGAATTGTTTTCTGTGAGATCAGACGAGATGGGATCTGTCGATGATTCTTTCACCTGTTTACTGGTATATAATTAATAATCCATGCTAAAGTCTTAATGTTATGTGGTGGTAATGCTATGGCTGATCAGTGTACTGTAGTTTTTACAACAAAATTTTTTACTTCTTACGTGGTACATTTCCACAGAAAGAGTCAATTTGAGCGTTTTTATTAACCATTTCTTGACAGAAAATAACAATCAGACGCCAGTTTATGTCGTAAAATGTTGACATTCAATGTAATCTCTAGTTAGTCAGTTCATTTAATTACCTAATCTTAGTGGTTTGCAAGTGCTCTAGTATTCACACTCAGCAGTGTATATGACTTGGTTATTTCTGTCCAGTATTGTGTGCTGTCCTTGTTCAGGACGCTACAATGGTTTAACACATACCAGACAGCGCCCCATGATGGCTTTGCAGCTGCGAGGTTGCATATGTCAAATACGGATATGACTAATGCGTGTCGAGAGACGTCACAATGTTGGCTTTAACACTGACTCATGGACTTTCCCATGGTACATTCTATTTGCGTTTACTCAAGCGAGGCCCTGTTTAGTCCTGCATGGCTGTAGATTGGCCTAGAAAGCATTGTGGTTTTAACGTAGTTAATTTTTTGTTATTATTTTATTATTTTTAACTCAAGTGGGACAGGTCTCTGTTGGAAACGCAACGTTGATCTTAAAAACAACAAAAAAATGCCTATAAGTTCTGCTAGGGTGTGTCAATATGGGAGGCTTCAAACTGTGCAGCTGGGTTTTTAGCTATGTCGGGTAGAGCCAAAGTTATCAAGATATCACTTTTAAAACGCATACATTTTACTACCTGAATGTTGGAAGAAATTGTTTTTTGGTCATAGAAACAACTGAAAATAATCATAAAAACACACAATCATATGTACCTGTTTCATTGCATTTTTTTCCCTCTTTTTTTGTCCTATGCTTTTCTTTCTTTTTTTTCTTTTTTCTTTTTTTTTTTGGTTATGTTGATGCATTTGGTTAAAATAAAATAATAAATTTAATTTCATCATATTATGTAGATTGTGCTGAATATAAAGGATGCATCACTCTATATTGCACAATCCTGACCCTTGTTTATTTATTACAATATTGTAATGCACAAAAAAAAAGTTTAAAACTCCTTGGGTTTTAAGGATTATGCAAAGAAACCATACTGTGCTAATGGTTTCCTGTTGTAATAATATATTGACATTGTGATAGTGTAACTACATCACGTGTAGTCATGAGGGGAAATGGGCTCCTGTAACTCTGTAGTTACTCGCTGTATCAAGTTATTGATTCGACTTTATTATAGTTGTTGTTGGTTCATTATCCTGTCTTACATGCATCCATTTTTGTACATTTTGTAATTTTTTTTATTTTTGTAAATATTAAAAAATGTACGAACTCTGCTTTTTCATGACATGTTTGCAGAGAATATTGTGTTTTTATGCTTTGCTTAAAAATTTTTCGAAGCATACTGTTAATTGTGAAAAAGTATTACGGTACAAAATATCTCCATCTGTTCCTAATAAGGTTAATCACATCACCTTTTTATACCCCTTATTGAGATTGAGATTATAATGTTTAAGCCTTTTATTTTTATTATTATATTTTTTACTTTTCTTCCCTAGTGCATTTCTATGTTTTAACTTTTTTTGTTTTCTTAAAGAGGAAGCATAACGATGCTCTCCCCTAATTGTCACAAGGTTAATCAGCATTTCACACTCTATACCAGTGTTTCCGTTATTTTATTTACACACTGTCTGTTGGCAGAATCTAAATCTTTATCATTATTTCTCTGTAGATACTAAACTGAGATCTCATGTTTTAAGAAAAGAGACCTCTCTGAAACCACTCTGTTAATGTTTAAAAATGCTCTGAGATGCTCGTCTACACAAATGTGTATTTGTATACTTTGGACTGAGAGTTTTCTTCGTACATATGTAGTAAATGTTAGACTTTCTAGACAAACAGGATGTTGTAGATAAAAAATCGTCCATCAGCCATGAGAAAAGATGGTCTTCGTTTGTCCAAAACATCCAGTTTTTCAACTTTTACTACACTTTCAATAAATAGTTTAATACACTGCATTGATTTTATATACTGCATATACAGTATACACCCATTTTCCTTTTATAAATGGTACAGGATATTTTTTTTTTCAGTTTCCATCAAACTTCAGACTACTCACACGTGCTTGATGTGTATCTGGCACATTTTACTAAATAGCAATCAAGTAGTTAAAGACAAAAATTTTCTTGGAATCTCGGAAATGCTACCTTCTGGTGTGATGCATCATATACATATTAAATGTGTTTACAGTATTTTTTTAATGCAGTATTTTAATCCTAAAGTGTACTTTTCTTCCTTTCAAATAGGTTATTCTTTCAGTGTGATCACAAAGCATTTCATTCAGGAGGTTTTTTTTATTTACCCAAGTTCATTATATAAACTTTGTTCACCACATTGACTTGTGGTTCTAAGCACCTTACCTCCTTAAACCACCCCATCTTGTTATTGTCATATATATATATATATATATATATATATATATATATATATATATATATATACACACACACACATTTTATACATAAAATGCTTTGCTTCCATTTTTATTGCATGGAAGAAGAGTGGAAATTGTTTATATTGATTTAAGAAAGTGCCATTGTATTAAAGCTATCGAAGTCTAGGTTCTCATGTTATGGGCCATGTAATGTGTTACTATACTTAATAAATAATAAATGACAAAAAAACATATTCTCAATGTTGTTTTGCTAACAGTGTGCTGTCTACCAATTTAAAAATTGTAAGTTTGTATGAAATGCTAAAGATCAGAATTGGTATTATTTTCCAATTATAAAGCAGCACATTCTAGTTGGCCAGAAGGTGATTAATGATGATTAATTTTCTCCAACAATAGCACTGAACTGTCATTCGTGCACTGTTTCTAAAATATAATTTCTAAAGTAAAAAAATCATTCACATAAATTTAGTATGATGTAGTCTAAGGCTGTGGTTCCCAACCTGGAGAACCACTTGCCCTGAACATTTTAATGCTTCCCTGCTCTACCATACCCACTTAAATGTAGGAAAATGCTGTTAATTAGTTGATTAGTTAAATCGGATGTGCTGAGAAAATGTTAAAATGTACAGGGACTTCAGAAATCTCCAGAACTAGAGGTGAGAACCGCTGGGATAAGGCTAATAAACAATTTTAAAACATGCTTCTGGTACTTCTGGAAATACAAAGGTTTAACATACAGTGGTACCTCGCCGTGCAAATTTTATTTGTTTTTCAAGACGATATCTTAAGGTGAAAATTTGTATTGTGATACAAATTTTCCTATAAGAAATCATGCAAATGCAGATAATCTGTTCCAGCAACCTAGAAATATTACCAAAATTATCGATGTCCAACACCATAATAATATTTTTGCATATAAACAATCAAAACATTAAGAATTAAAGTAAAATATTACTTACCTTGAACGTTGATTTATAATCCCTCTTGGCACCGGCTGCCTTTTTAGTGACGATTCCTTTCTTAATTTCCTCGAAAGTCGCTCCCTTTTGTTCTTGCTACTGTCCATGCTAACTTCCTTGGCAGCCATGGTGCTATTTTTTCACAAAATAACGTACAAAATTCCAAAAAAATTTACTGTATGCTAATGTATATTTCTTGCAAAGTTTACGTACTTAAGTTGAAAATTTGTAAGGGAGGGCATACAGATTCCACTGTATGTGGAAGGAGTCTCCAGTGTCAGTTTTGTCAATAATGTTTTCTTTGTGTGAAAGTCTTCAGGCACTTTCTGATTTTCTGGAAACACGGCAAGCTGTATTACTGCCCATGAGATTTTGCTGCATAGTTCATGCACACTGGCACATACACATGTGAAACCTGGTACTCATATAGATATTGAGCTATGCATGTCAAGGTCTCTACTCAACAGGAAGTCAGTTATTTGGGGTTGTTTGCAGTATACACCCAATGGAATTTGATATACTACTCCTAGGGGATTCATACGATCGGCATCCAACCAGGCCAATATGATCTCAAGACATTGAGGATGCAAAATTGCAAAGGCATTTTTTATATCTTAAATTGTTCAGCCATGGTGAGCCCTTAAACTTATGGCAAAAAGTGGTTAATGCCTTATAACCGCAGTTATATAGAATTATATAGTTATATATCATGTCATAATTGTATTGCTATTTCTCCTTTAAACGGCTTTCTGATGGGGCAGACCTTCATTGCTTTGCAACTGTATTATTATTCTTTAACAAATAATTAATGAAATGTATAACTGTATGATGTCAAATGATAACGTGAGTTAATTTTACTCATGGAAGTTCTTCAATGTACAGTTACTATAAATGGATAAACACCAAGATGAATGTAAAATTGCAACTGTGGTATTAATCGAAATTAATAGAAAACTATTGGAATGTTGTTTTCAGCTTCAGCCTTGAAGAGTATTTAAAAAATTAACTGTGGTTTTGCGCCACGAACTCGTGTGAGGAACAGCACCCTGTTCCTGTATGGATCCCCGACGCCATATTTGGAACCCATTTTTCCCCCTATCCGTTTTCTGTTTAGCCCCTCCTCCTCATTGAACGGCTGTCGCACATGCTATGATTTGATTGGTTGTTCGTTCTGGGAATACGAGCTCTTAGGAAGCCAATTGTCTAATAGGAGGCGTGGCCCTTTATTGGAATACGGGTGCGGAAAAATGACGCGTTATTAGCTACCGGTAGAGAGCGGGAAGCCTGGCTGCTGTGGTGTTGCTCGCTCCTATAGGAACCACTGACTATTTCGGACAGACTCGCCCACCTTTTGAGCCTTCTTTCCCCTCCTCTTCGTCGCTCTGTCCCGAACGCCGAGCACCATGGACCGAGAGCACTTTGTGTACCAGGCGAAACTTGCCGAGCAAGCGGAGAGATACGACGGTGAGTCTTCAGTGTTTGTCGCGTGAGGTCTGCGCGCGCTCCTTACTCCACACCTTCTCCTGTTAGCATGTTAGCTTCTTTCCTGGCCCCCTTTCCTAGTCGTTTTTAAACACTTTTTATGTCTGTGTGAACCCCGAGGCTGGTGTGAGCAGTTAAACTTACTTTATGAAATATTATTAACGCATAAAAAAAAATCAATTTTGAGTTTTTATTTGAGAAGTGAGACTCGTTTATTAAGCCGTTATGATTAAAGGGATGGGATGGGAGGGGGGGAGTAGCGCGAGCGCAGTCCAGCCGAGGCCCTATTCTGTTGAAACCAAGCCAAAGTCATTCATATTCTTTGCAATAACATATTTTATAATTGTAAACTTAATTACAAATATTAAACAGGATTGAATAGTAATAGCGTGTGGTCGGTTTGACACGCGGTTATTAGATTAGAACAGATGAAAGCTTTATTTCACTGCTAACAGCGTGCTAGCTAGCAAAAGCTAGCACAGTATCCCCGAGTCACCTTATTAACATTAGGCGTTTCATATGGATTTAAACTCTAAAACGAATCTATAGAAATTTATTCCGTATTTACTAAAATACACATTTATACGTTAATCAATTGAGACGTATTTTGTTTGTTCTATAACGGTGTTATATTTATCTAAATAATAATTGTAAATTTGTACTAGCGTTAGCCTGGACGCGAGTAACGTTGCAGTAAGCAGCTACGGTATCTTATTTGTATTTCACACCATGCGTTCCTAACTTGATATTTAGACCAAGTCGTATGACTCAGTCCAACTTTTTTTTCTTGTTTGTTTTTTTGAGCAGCTAGCGATATAAATGATTGCATTGTTTTATTAGCTGTATCAACGCTGCTCTCGGTGCCCCTAACCTCAGCGTTTTCCTATACTACCCAGGCGGCACAAGACTTCGAATGTAATCCGGTAAAACAGAACTAGCGCTACAAACCAGAGCACTGCTGTGACTGATTTATGTTTAATAGACTGCGGAGAAATACTTTCTCGTGTTGTAGCAATGCAGTTTGCTTTATAGGCATGTCTAAGTAGTGAAAAGCAGCAGGATTTAAAACAGAGTTAAAGGAAATTATTCACCCTTAAACATGATGCACTTGTTTATCTTTAAAAAAAAAAACTTCTTGTTCTTAGTAATCCTGTTTTTTGGTTGTCGTAGTTTTAGTGTTTTTCCTGTGAGCAATGGATTGCTGTTATCAGCGTATCATTTCCTTGACCCCAACGTCTGCTTCAGTTTTACCAGTGAGAACATGATCGTTCCATGCTTAGGAACCGAGTCTGCTCGAAGTGGTGTTCTCGCGCACGGATCAAATCTGATATTGAAGCCAGCTTTTCCTGAGAACAGGACTAGATCACTTCCCAGTACACGCGCAGCACGGCACATGCCAATCTCATCCTCTTACCTACACAGCTAGAACTGATAACTCGTAACATTTTTTGCCACAGGAGTTTACAATTGATCTGAGAATTCACAAGTTTTGAGCATTTTTGTTCAGAGGTGGACGCCCGAGCTTCTGAAAGTAATCAAACTAATTAGTCAAATCGGCTGATTTGTACACAGGGAGCACGGTAATACAGGGTATATGATGTAATACTTTTGACCACCACTGAACAATGGTGTTTAATTGGCAAACACATTTCATCATGTTAAGCATAAATTCTTTTTTTTTTTTTTTGCTCATAAAAACAAATGCCCAGGAATTTAGATTTTGGTGCAAGTGTTATCCCAAAGTTTCGAAATGCAACGCATTTGGAATCGGATGTTTCAGACAGTCCAGCTATGTCTATTTGCCAGTATCTAGTGTTGAAATTACCACAGTATTGAAGTTATTATCCTTAGCCTTATTTTGACAGTGTTAATCTAAATATTTGACCATGATTACTTAATAATAAAAAAAAAACTAAAACAGTGTGGTCACAGAATGGGGAAACGAGTGGTCTGGCCGATTGTTTCCGTCTACTAGACGCTACAGGAATAGCGATCAGATTACATTCTTAATCTTGAGACTTGCGTATATTTACAATATCAGAATGGTTCTGACATCTGTCTACAACAAAATGTTCGATGGATTAAAATGACTGCAAAGCAAAAAAAAAAAAGAGCAAAATCGAGCAGCAGTAGCAGCTCAGGTTGGATGTGTTGAACAGGCCAGTATAATATTTTCCGCCTGGAATTGTGGTCTGTGCAAGACACGGCAGGGATTCTATACAAGTAAAAAAAAATATATATATATTTTTGTCCTTCTGCAAGCATTGGGACTGCACTTAATTGATTTATAGACACCAATCCAGTGATGAGATTAGATGAATAAAATGGCAGCACTCCAGAAAACAGATTAAGGCCAAGCGGTGGTGGTGTTAAAAGCAAACACTTTATAGGCTCGACAAACTAGTGATCTATGAGACGACAAACCGAGCGTACATACAAGGAGGTAAGAGAGGCGGGCAGACAAACAAACTAAGGGCGCTTTCACATTAGGTGCCCTGGGATCGTTTCTGAGAACACTTCACCCCAAAGTCTGGTTCATTTTAATTGGTGAGAACAAACGTTTCCGCGTTCTGGTACAGCATACATGGGCACAGATCGAATCAGATATGGCAGGCAATCTTGAGCACAAGTCGCTGTTTAGACTTGAAATAATCACTTCCATCTTTCTCCTCCGAGTGCACCAATCGTATTCTCTGACCTACACAGCCACAGCTTATGAAGTAGCAAGGCACACGAGAGCGTTATTAAAAAAAAAAAAATTGTTCTTCTTTTGTTCTTGTGTTTAATGGTGTCTCACAGATTGTGTTTCCTGTCCTGGTACTATGTAAGAATAACTGGGATGTACACGCAGAGCTAAAAATAGGCCAGATCAGATAGAACTGTTTGCGGGTCACGTCAGATGCCAGCATTTTGCAAAAACACAGACTAGAAAGACTTTTTTTTTCCTCTCTCCTGGGCAGCATGACACCAGAGTTTTCAGTGATGTAGTATAATGACTTCTCAAAGATTTTTCTTTCCCCTCTTTAATTAAATTTTTTTTCTCCCTAGCTTTTGGGAGCATTCTTACAATTTCTAATCTTTTGAAACTTAAAAAAAAAAAAAAAGGTTTAGCACCAATAGTTTTGAGCTAGGTTAGGCATTTCTTACAGAAGCTGTTATCAAGTGATGCCAAATGCTAGTGTTATAGTTAACATTAGTGTATGAAGTAACCACATTGTTGAGCTTGTGTAGTGCCCTACAAGAAAGGATGCTTTATTTTAATTTGCATGTAGCATTTGCTTGTATTGGTCATTAGTCTTCATATTGGGCCTTTAAATTATCGACACCCTAGCCGTTGCTTCATTCTGCCGTTATGCTAAAAGCCGCTTAGTTAGTTATATAACGGGTTTTGGTTTGGTTACTATTCATCAGCTTTTTCTGGTTTCCCAGGTTCTCCAGAGTACCAGTGGTTCTGGATTCTGATGCATAACTGTAGAGGAAGTATTCTGCGCTAAATTAAGGACTGATCCAGTATGCAGGCTTGAACATGTTGATGCAAGTTGGGTCACTTTCAGATATCTAGGGCAAGTGAAAGTGGTGTGATTAGAGGTTGTAGCGAGGATGTACTAGGAACAGGTTGCTGATGAGAATACATGCTTGTACATGTTTCTTTTTAAAAAAAAATATATATATTTTTTTAAATCACCATGTGATCAGTGTTCAACATGGGCCATTTCTTAAGCCTTCCTGGTTCTTCCTGTTAAGTAAAACTCGTGTGGTCCAGTTATTAGGGGTCGTTGTCTGGTCCGACCTGTTCAGCCAGGTTCCTGCATATTTACCAGAATGTAAGAAAAAATTTATGTTTCATGCTGATTTTTGTACAGGAAGCAAAAAACGTATTTTTTTTCTTCACTTATTTTCATTTCAGTGCTTTATGCCGTTTTATTTTAGCACAGTTGTATTTGACTTAAGTCATGTGCACCGCAAGCTTTTAGTCATTTGAGTTATGAATATGTTAAGTTTTATTTGTTCTGGTTTGCTTAGTTTCCTAGTGTACTTTATTATATAGTCACTTTAATAGAAATTAAAAATACTTACATTTGCTTGTGATGATTTGCAGCATTTAAAATGTGTATCCTTTATACTGCCAGGTTTGTTCTGCCAGTTCATTACTGTTGGATCTTTGCGTGGGACTCTTAACCCTACTACCCAGCCATTGCATACAGTGCTATTCCAAAGTTAGAAAATGGGAGGGTTGCAACAAGAAGGGCATTGGGAGTAAAACCTGTTTCAAGTCTTGCTCATTGAATGATCTGATGTGCTGATTTTTATGATAAAAGGGGGGAAAAGGCCAACAACAAAACGTTGAGTGCAATTTAAGTATGCAAGTCTCATGTTCAGCACCCCTGTGATGGATTATTGTCTCATCCAGGTGGTTCCTCTGATCCTGACCAGACTAAAGCAGGTTCTGAAGACGGACGAATAGCTGAAAATCAGCAGAATCGAACAATAATTAGCTTGGTACATTCCAGTTTTAAGTTCAATGGGGTTTATTGCACTGATACTTCACCACTGTGTTGTATATTTAAGTTACGGCACTCTCGGAGAACCTAGATGAAGGTCCATAAATTATTGAAGTCTACCTTCCAGAACTTTCTACACAGCCGGCAGGATTCCAGGAGGCAGTGGGTACAGCTTGAGTCGAGCCAGCCCCGAGCTCGCGGGGGGAGGAACGCAGCAAGAGTTCAGGGGGAGAGGGAGGGGAGCGGGGGTTCTACTTCTCTTACATAAGCTCAGAAGAGAGTAGGCTCCCATTTCCCCCTCTACTCATCTTTTCAGGGGATAAAAAAAAATCCTGCTCGACATCTTGTCCTCTTTCCTTCTTTTCTTTGTTCTCGTTTCTAGGAAGTGCAACGTCGGTGCTTTGGATGCTGTCGAAGCTCCTGACCTGTGAGAATTCCAGTGCAGTGCTGTAATGCTGATGCCCCCCCCCCCCTTCCTTCTGTGTAGTTTCACACCATGCATTCTATAGTCAGGAACAAGTCTTGCATCATCCTTGGCTGTCAGACTACATTACACAAGCGTACAGGAGTTTAGTTCTTTGTGATGAAAGATTCAGTCCAATGTTTTACTCATTCTAGTTGAGTAACGAATCACCTAAATCCAAATTTTAAAGTTCAAAGGTTTGTTCATTTCATCTCCGGGGAACCATCTGCAGGACTTAAAGAAGCACCGTTGGTGTCTTTTATCAACGAAGTAATGATCTAATTTGCCATGATTCAGATGTTTCCCATAAGCACGAGTGGCATTTGCACAGAAAACTGTCATGTTCAGCTTTGTTTGAACTGGTGTGGATTTGTATCGTCAACCAGTCGCACAACTGCCTCAGCAGCATTAACCTGTATTGCAGCATGAACTTTGGCAAAGCAGGGAACACGCACATGGTTGTTAAAGTAGCTGCAATTCTGTGATGATAAAAAGCAAACAACCTTTCCTCAACATAGAAATGCTGATAAGTGAAATTGCACTACAATGGACCCATTAATGTTTTTTAAAATATTTATTTATTAGTGAATTAATTTTTCGTTTTGTGTTTGGTGGACTAAACACAATGCACAGTAAATATGCAGTGCCATTTTTTTCCTGCCTTGGCTCGGAGATCTACTACGTTATGCTACTCCACATTCCCATTCCGATGAGATCATCCCTCTGCTTCCACTGCTTATCTTTGCAACGTGCATCTGTCTGTCTGACATAGGCGGCTCCTGAGTTATGAATCAGCTCCTCGCTGCATGTTTGGGCTCGCATCGTGCATGTCTACCACCTTTAGAAACGTCCGTTAGCTCATGCATACAGAGCACTGGAGCATGTCATAGAGCTAGCAGAGTAATTTTTTTTTTTTGCTGTACTCCTGCGTATGTAATACGGTAAGTAGATGCTAGATGAACGTTATAGAATAATGATGGACCTTTTTCTGCATTCTGTGCAAAACATGCTGGCAGTCCTCCAGCCTCTCCATTAGCAAGAGGGAGGAATGACACTGTTAAAGGGCATCTCCTTTATAATCTCTTTAATAAAGATCTATGGTTGAGAGAAAAAAGTCCAAAGACGGTTCTTTATACACTAATTTCTTAGACAAAGTCTTTTTGTTAAAGTTTTAGCCTCCATTTAAGGCATCACTTGCTTGCTGAGTTTATATTTATAATGCAAGTAGATTGCCAAAATGTATTTCCTCTAGGATTTTAATTTGGTTACAGTAAGCTTGCATTGGTGGAAGTCTAAGATTTCTTGGCCAGTTTATTTTAATTTTTTTTGCTTTTGGATTTTAATTATTCCGGCGGATTCAGGTTATTCATTTCAAATTGATTGGTTCCTTGCTCAGGAATGACTGCTCCACACTCCTCTGCTGACCAATGATCATATTATTATTGTTCTGTGTTTGGGTACACTTGCGTATTTTAACTGTTCGATACAATGTGTCCACCGATCCACCTACTTGGATGAGATTTTGGAGGCGACTGATGCCACTGATAATTAGGGTTGGATATCGAAAACCGGTCGCAATACGGCACCGGTACCTATATAACCGGTATGTACCGGACCGAAACAGAACGCGAATTTTGGTGCCTCATTTCGGTGCCACTTAAACTCTTGAGGACTTCGGAAAGCTTTGATAATACAAATCCAAAACATTGTTGCCGTAATGCTACTGTCCATTTTATTTTTGTTGATTTTAAAAGTTTTACATTAGATAAAAAAAAATAAAAGCACAAATCATCGGGAAATTACCCCATCCGACATGCGCGTGAATGCATCTTGCGTTATACTCGCTCTGCAGCACGTGATGTACTGCCATCTTAACTTGCTAAATTAACTTTCGTTAAAATGCCTAAACCTAAATGGTCGAAAGTGTTGCTATATTTCACAAGAAAGGATTCCGACACCGCGACGTGCAGTAAGTGTTTTACGGCAGTTGCGTGTAAAGGGGGAAACACGTCAAATCTAACGAAACATTTGAGGACACACGGAATAAACTTAAAGCAGAGGCATGCACCGTGTTTGACAGCTTACAGACAACAGCTGGCACTATTGGTGTGATGACTCCAGCCCCAGTCATACCAAGCCTAGCAAAAAGGAGTCCACCGATTATGATGACGTTAGTAGTAGGCTAATGTAATGTTAACTGCAAAATGCAAATCTTGCATTCATGCTAACAAATGGTCAAACGATTTGTAAAATACTAATATAACATGGATTCTGTTTATAATTATGGCTTTCCAGCTAGTACTTAAACTTTTAATATATTGTTCAATTTTAAGCATTAAATTTTTTGTTCAAAGAAAAATTTATTCTTGAGTCATCCACCATCATTTTGTGGCTTTTGCAAAGTATCGGTTCAGGCACCGTTTTGGCACCGGTACCAGTTTAAAAGTATCGATTTGGCACCGGTATCGAAAAATAACCCAAACTATACCCAACCCTACCGGATGATCTACTTCTGTTCTCATGTATGATTGGCCTACATATCTAATTTGATGCATGCCCAAGTATGCTGTACTGTGCCCGAAATCACCTCTTCATGTGGACTCTGGAACGGTTTCCGAGGGTGGAATGGTGTCACTGATCAAGATGAGACGGACTTTAGGCTTAAGTGTTCTTGAGGTAAAAATAGACAAGTGTAAGGACAAGCGAGTTTCACAAGGGAATCCATCCATTTTCTAGAGAACGGGATCACAGCATCTCTAAAACGAGTGTGATTCAGCCAGGGTCATGGGGGGGCATCCAAGACTCAGTGATGCAAGTAGGAAGAGAAGGCCCAATGGTTGGTTCACACAGAAGAGCCACTGAAACAAAAATTGGTAAGTTCATGCTGGCTGTGATGGAAAGACTTGCTGTGTAAGCCACTGCTTAGCAATAGACTGGTGAGTGGCTTCGCTGTCCCACGTCCTTCACCGAAAACCCCTACGAATGGGCATGGAGCAATGGAAGAAGTGCCCCGGTCTGAGGAGTATACGTTTTTATGGACCGCTGTTACCAGCATGAACTATAGGAAGAAGGCAAGCCCAGGGAGAGAGAGAGATGTTTGGATTAAAGTTCTGAGGGTAAATCCTGGCGTTCATGTGGATTAGGGCTGAAACGTTTCCTTGAGTAATTCGATTACAAAAAATGATAGAGGCAAAATCTTCTTCCTCGAAGCTTCTTTTAATGTTAAAAGCTTGCGTTATGTTTTTGGACAATTATTTGTTTGGTGTGACACAGTGCGCTTCCGGGTACAAGCCGCCAGTAAACACCAACGAAGAAGCGCTTATTTCACCCACAAAACGGAAGGAGACGCAAACAGTTAGCTGTGTATTGATTTGAGGGAGTGTTCTGTTGTAGGCTGCAAAATGGAAGGGAGCGATAAAATTATCAGCGAGGCCAAAAGAAGACTATGGCCAATTTGGGAACAACAATTATTCTAATCTGCACCTAGTGTGTTAAAAAAAAAAAATTTACGGTTTGCATTTACAATCACAGAATCTGCACAATTATCCACCATTCTAGAAAATGGTTAAGGTGGCAGTAGTAATAAAAAAAAAAAAAGATAATTAAAAAAAAAAGTAAGGAAAAAAATCCTTAATCACTGCAGTAAGTCCACATTTAACTTTTCTTTGAGCTAATTTTAGTCCGTCATTTCCAGAAAGCTGAGTCACAGTACCGACTTGAGACGTACCATTACATCTTTGAGAAGGCAACCTGATCTCATGTACTATAGTAGTGAATTTAGTCATGCCTCTTGGCAGAGTACATGCAGTTCTTTCTGTCTTAGCTGACCTTGTTTTTAAACTAACAGCTTTTATTGTGTAGTGCTGACACTTGCTGTATGGCCCGAGGCCTTGAATGCTTTTTAACCCGTCATCCCTGTTCTTGGGCAGAAAAGATATTTGAAATGGCCAGGAGCCTCCCCCTCCTTAACTTGAGGGTTGCCTGGCAACGCGCTCAGTGGGAAAGGTTAAAGGTGACCGTGTTTAGAAATAGCCGCAGCTTGTAGTCCTTCAGATCTAGGCTTTAGATTTAAGTAAAAAATATCTATTTTTGTTGCACTGAAATGATTCGGATCATACAAGTAATTTTAATATTAAAGATAAACCGGACTGAATACAGTTTGGCTCCATGTGAAAAAATAAGACGAGAATGAACTGTGATTAACCACATTTTTTTTTGGAAAGCTTGGTTATATTTTACATGCCACACCCAGGTGTGACATGTGTGCAAAATAAAAAAATCAGGTAGATTTCTTTTCAGACTTGTGTGTATGATGTGACTTTTAAACCTTTGCTGCTAAATTTTCATTATTGTACATGATAAAAAAAATTCTCTGCTGTTTTGGAAACCTATTCATGTTTTTTATTATAATATACTATTATTATTAGTATATTTTTCCACCGTAATTAAATGCAGTGACGACAGACATGCTTACATCAGGTGTACTGAAGTAAAATAACGACTGACAAGTTTCACAGGCCGTCCGCGTGCATTCGATCTTTCATTCACGTATCATGATGTGTTTGGATTGCAGAAATGGTGGAGTCTATGAAGAGTGTTGCAGGGAAGGATGTGGAACTAACGGTGGAGGAGAGGAACCTGCTGTCTGTGGCGTATAAGAATGTAATCGGTGCGCGGAGAGCTTCGTGGAGGATAATCAGCAGCATCGAGCAGAAGGAGGAGAGCAAAGGCGGAGAAGACAAACTCAAAATGATCCGCGAGTACAGGCAAACGGTGAGAATGCGTCATTGTGGAACAGAAGATTTGATTTTTTAAAATGCGTAATAAACGCGTAGACGTCACACTAGTCTTTCCTCCCCAGGGTTTATTTTTTTGGTAAAGTAATCCTATGAGAAGCCGCCTCAAGTTGGACAAAATGTTGCTGCTTTATTAAAAAAAAAATATTAAGATGGCTGTGATCTATTTATTTATTTATTTTTTCATTGAACAATTTCAGTTTTCAATTTAATCTAGATTCATACTTTTTTTTTTTTTTTTTTAGTGATTTTGGTAAATGGTCAAAATAGGATTTCCTTAAATCATACCACAACTTTTGCATCCATGTTCTAATGCAAATTATTTTCATTTTGTAAGATATTAGCAATTCATCCTATTGAGTTTATGGTCAACTTGTTCATTACTGCCACCTGCTGGACTGGAGTGTGGAGCAGAAGTTAAAGCAGTAAATAAGAATCGTTATGAGAAGTGACACTTGCACAACAACCATTATTATTATTTTTTTTTTATAATGTGCTTTTACTAGTTATTCCTATTTAAAAACCTTTCAGAAATCTTGCTTGAGATCCATCAGACGATTAACATGTAATGGTATTAAAATTAAATTGAAAATTAATATCCAAGGGTTAGTTTTAATCACACTGACTGTCTACTTTGTGATTCACAACTGTAGAGATGTTCTTAAACGAATGTAGGTAAACTTATGACGTGCTGGCTCAAAAACTTCATAAGAATAACAACTTGGGTGTTGTCGTGTCAGACATCTCGTCTCCTTTAACTATGACCAGTATACGCATAGTCGCACGAAGTTCAAACACTACTGTGACATGAATCTATTTATTTATTTCTCGATAATTAAACTTTTGTTAGCCGGCAAGATCATCACTGGAAATGTTGCTATGGTAACTGGGCTTCTTGTCATGTGAGCTCATATTTGATAAAAAAAAAAAGTTTATATCTTAATCGTTCCTCCCTTCTTTCTTCTTTCCTTCTACATTTTAGCCCAAAAACCACTCCAACTTGTAACACAAACAAGTGTGAAGCAGCCTTGGGTTGTTGATTATTTTCCAGTAAGCTCATAGAGATCAGATGTTCCTTGCGCAGGACAGACCTTTCTCTTAGTTGTTTCCAGCCTGCATGGACTTTAACATTAGCCCAATCTGTCAGTAAGCAAGTTGTGTATCCTCTTGTTAATTCTAATCGCCTGTGTGTTTTTAAATGCTCGTGACTGATCTATGGTGCAACCCAAGTTTTGGCTCCTGATCTCCTCTTGATTTAAAACAATTGTGCTTCCTTTATAGGTTGAGAACGAGCTCAAATCTATCTGTAACGACATACTGGATGTACTGGACAAACACCTCATTCCTGCAGCCAACACGGGCGAGTCAAAGGTTTTCTATTACAAAATGTACGTTCACATGATGTATACACCAATTTGGAAGCCAGTGACTTATGTATTTATTTTAATTAAAGATGCACCAATTGCAATTTTTATTAATTAAAAAAAATTACTTTTTTTTAAATGTCTCCCCCGCCCACCCATGACTATATATAATTTTACTACATAACTATACAAATCATTTTAGGAATAATTTTACTATCTTACCGATAATTTATGAAACATTGTGTAGTCCTCCATATTTTTACTGCATTTTCATATTTTATTTTATTTTTTCATGACATTTTCACACTATTTATTAAGCAGTGTCTAGAGCAATATCCGTGTTCATATGTGTAAGAGGCAGAAACACCACCGTGATGGATTGAAATAAAGAAACCAAGAAGTTAAAAAATTTATTGTTTTGAATTTTTAAAAAAGTGGCTTTATTATTATTTTTTTTATATAGGCTCAAAATTGGACATTTGACCACTGAAAAACAGTTCGATGCTCTGTTGTTGCCCATTATGTGCTTATTTTATCCCAAAAGAAGGGGGGGGGGGAAGCTTGGAGTTTTCAAGCTTCAATTCAAAACGTTGAATTTGTAATTGGCAGCCTTTCACAGGAACTCTCAATAAGCTGTGCGAGTCAATGCGAGTGACGATCATTTGGCCAGAAACTCAACATTTTATTTTTTTTATTTTTAGAGGAAAAACATCTAAAAGATTTACTTGTTCTTTGAACAAGTGTAGTAAATTTACTAAGACAAGTAAATTTACTGTCCCAGAGTGAATGCAAGGAATTCACTCTGGGAAGGAAAGAATGATGGATCCCCCACCTGTCTAATGTGGTAGAGGTAGTTTGTTGTGGTATGGGCATGTATGGCTCCCATTGAAACTGGGTCCCTGTTTATTGATGTCTGCTTGTTAGAAGTAGCAGGATGAATTCTGAAGTGTAAAAAGCAAATATACCAACAACACGTGCACACCGATTAAGATGTACTTCGCGCACACATTCCTTTTACCTGCGCTCCCTTCTTCCTCTGGGCACATAGTTTTTCTTTTGTACGTTCACACTTTGAGCATGTACATGTCACTTTTTTATTTATCTACCACAGCAATTACCTAACCTAGAGGCCTGGAAATGGCTCAATGGAGGAAACTTTTTTTTTTGTTGTTGCCATTAATCTTTTTGTATAATTTTCTTGATTATCTTAATTTGTAGTGTTTTTGATCCTGTGAAAATTGAAGGACTGTAAGAAAATAAAATGGCTGTAATTGGTTGAGTATTTCTTGGTAAACACCTTGAATTAAACATTTATTTTATTTAAAGTCCATTGTGGTGGTGCACCGAGGCAAAAATTAAAAGTTTGTTTACCTGGTCAAATACTTGAGCCAAACAGTGCACGTGTGCTGCTCCGACCCCCCCATTTCAAACACAGTTAAGCTTCAAGATCATGGTGTGTTTGTTTGTACAGGAAGGGTGACTACCACAGGTACTTGGCAGAGTTTGCTACAGGCAACGACAGGAAGGAAGCAGCCGAGAACAGCTTGGTAGCGTACAAAGCAGCCAGCGACATTGCCATGATCGAGCTGCCGCCGACACACCCCATCCGCCTGGGGCTGGCACTCAACTTCTCTGTCTTCTACTACGAGATCCTCAATTCTCCAGACCGCGCCTGCAGGTTAGCTCCAGACACAACTTCTGGGATCCGAGCTCAATCATCAACTTAATTTCAAGTGTGCTGCTTATTGGTTGTCATGTATTCACTGAGTGATATTGCAATATCAAGGGCAGAATTTATTTAGGAGTTGTTCGGTACAAAACCAAACAAGTAACGCAGGTAACAGAATGCACAGATTCAATGCAAAAATCTACTACACTTACCAGACTTGACACGATCAAGAAGGAATGCCATGGGGGAATAAATAAATACATACGCATATAGGAATACAAAAAAAAATGGATAAGATGTATTAAAGTTTTATCAGCAAAATGTGTGTGAGATGGAAAGAGAGATATACACACCCAGGGGCGGGCTGACCCCGCTTGCTCAGACCTCCAGCTTCCACACTCGGATATGCAAAAATAGTTTCACTATGATGTACATGTGACCAAATAATTTTCACACTTGTGTCTATTAGCTCCACTGAAATTGATGCTTTCATCTGTTTCCAGCATGAAAATGTATCATGAGGGATGCAAACAAACATTTATCATAAATAAAAATGCACACGCAAATCACTTGAGAACTCTGAGCCGAGAGCTGTAGATATATAAATGAAAAGATAATTATACAAACGTCGAGCTATGAAGGAATTTTAAACTTTTGAAAATTTGCTTGCTCAAGCCTTTCTGCAGTGCTCCAGCGTTGCTCTTTGGCCCGGTTTGCACCTTGAAGCTTAGTTCAGCAGCTTGCATGTACCAAAAAAAAAATGCTGCAAACCAAAAATAACCGGTTTGTTTGGTTGATTTCCTGCAGTCGGGTTGATTTAGGGTCGTCTCGCTGCACTCGCTTCCTCGATGCAAATAAAGGTGTGAAGGCACGTTCACAGTATCAGATCAGATTTGTTATATTTTCTGATCTGATCATGTTGTTGTCCTTACTCTGTAGTTATTTACCTATAAAGTGCATTATGGTGTAGTTTTACCTGAATTAAGTAAAGTCTTTATTTTGTCACATATACATTACAGCACAGTGAAATTCCTTCTTCGCATATCCCAGTGTAACTGGGGTCAGAGCGCAGGGTCAGCCATGGTACAGCGCCCCTGGAGCAGTTAGGGTTAAATGTCTTGCTCAAGGGCCCAACAAGGGTCCAGCTGAGCTGGGAATCGAACCGCCGGTCTTCCGATCAGTAACTCAGTGCCTTAGTCCTCTGAGCCACCACTGCCCTGGTGACCATAATGACCAGTAAGTGTGGTGTATAATATCCTGTACCTTTTTGAAGCTCTGTTCCTTTTGAAATGAAACCAAGAGTTAGAAGGGCCACTAGGTTTATTTATGGTTCAAAGTCAAACACGCGTGAGTCAGCCTCGGGTGAGTCAAGCGCGTCGACCCATCAGGCATTTCAGTTGAGCGCCACCATGAGATAAACAAGTGTTGAATGTAATCACGGGGTGCGGTTGCTGTTCTTTGTGTATTAGAGAAGGAAAAAAAGCTTGTCATATTGAAGCTGCCCGAAAGCAAAGTGATTTTAGACATGTTTACCTTCATTACGACTCCCTGCTTGTATCTGCGTGTATATAAATCAGAAATGCCTTCAGGTTCTTATGCACCAACACTCGCCTGTCAGGTGTTTGGAAATAATTTCCAACTAATTTCTTTACTTTATTTTTAACAGAACGTGGCAGAGATCTGCTTTCACCACACAGCACATGAAAATGCTTGATTCATCCGAGTTCCTCACAGCATTTCTATCCTCTAACCAGATCTTTCTTCTGGAGTGAACATTTTTAATTTAAATGAAACCGGTTCCCAATCCCAGTGCAAAATGTCTTGACTCACGTTTAACTCGTATGTAGCTTGCTATACTCCTCAAAAGTGCATACGATCATGAAGAGCACATACAAAAGCAGCCCGGGAGATGGAGAGTCTTCTTTCTGATCGTGCCGCATTTCATTCATCAGCCACCTCCAGGTTGAGCTTAATAGAAAGCTGCGTTAGAAAAGGCTGATGTTTACTGGGTGAGATGTTAAAACATCAAACCAGCCCTTCATGTCTTTGTGAGTCATCAGCTGTGCATCTGATGGCAAAGCGCTACAGCCCCTCGCCGATTGATCACCATCTGATGGTCTGTTTATGCATCTGTTAGGTCTGATTCGTATCTGAATAACCAGCTTTATTATTATGAATATGGTGCCTTTTTGCTACTGCACCGTTTAACTAAATACATTCTTACGTTTTAATTCAAATTAAACCACAGCCAGGCTTCACCACATTTTGGGAAAATCTTAAATGCAAGTTTATCTTTTACTTTTTGATTCCTTACATTTGCTTTACAACTTTCTTCCAATGCCAGGAAAAGCATGAGCGCCCCTAGCACGAGTTTAGTTGATCCATTGTACACTTAATATTAATCCTTTTTTCGCAAAATGACTTTTTTTACCTAGAGATGGCATATATATATATATATATATATATATATATATATATATATATATATATATATATATATATATATATATATATATACACTAATATATATATATATATATATATATATATATATATATATATATATATATATATATACATATATATAATATGCATTTTAATGTATTTGCATTTAAGGTGGTAAAATGTTGTCACACTGACACTATATATATATATATATATATATATATATATATATATATATATATATATATATATATATATATATATATATATATATACTTAATACGCATATACTAATATATGCATTTTAATGTATTTGCATTTAAGGTGGTAAAATGTTGCAGTTGCCCTATAAACTGACACTGTAAACTATTCAGACACTGACAGTGTGCAATTTGCTCAGTGTGGAAAGTATTTGGCAAGTTTGTTTAAAATTCTAACGATCTTATTCCAAAATTATATAAAAATTTTATGTCCAGTGAAATCGGCACCTAGATGTTTTCAGGTGATTATAGTACATGGTGATTTCCATCCCTACTATTTACAAAACATCCTGTACATGATTGTCGTTTCTTTGTAACGCACGCATGTCTCTCATGAAGACGATCATGTGCACATCACCACCACCACCCCCCCATGGAGGTTTTAAAGGGAAGCGTCTCTCCCTCGAGCATGACCTCTGACCATTTGTTTGTTCTCTTTGAATAGGTTGGCAAAGGCAGCATTTGATGATGCAATAGCAGAACTGGACACGCTCAGTGAGGAGAGCTATAAGGACTCGACACTTATCATGCAGCTGCTACGCGACAACCTGACACTATGGACTTCAGACATGCAGGGAGATGGTAAGAACGCGGGCAAGAGCGCGAGTGTGGCCTCGAGGCTTTGTAGACTGTTCATTCGGGTCGACTGCTATGCTCTGGTTGGACACATGGCTCATTTAACACTTCTTATCGTCTCCCTGATTTCTCAGCCTTACATCAAATATACATTTTCTGATCTTTATAATTCTGCCATGGATCTCGTTTTTGATCAGGGTTTTTTATTTGTTAATAGCTGCTTAAAATTTTTATTTTCTTTGCCATGTCTTCAGTTCTAATTTACCCTTTTATTTTTTTAATTTTCTTGTTCTCTAACCTTGCTCTTTCACTGGCGTAGATTCGTAAGGACATCCCCCCCCCCCCCCATTTCCCTCTAGAGCTCCTCTTTGTAAGTTATCTATCTTCTGTGTTTCTCACCTTTTCTTTCTCACCCCTGCTGCTTCTCAGAAGATTTATTTGTCCTTAGATCTTTGTCATGAGGGTGGTGTGTTCCTCCTGTTCATATTAGATCAGTCTATACAGTTGAAATTTGTGAGTCTGAAGTCTTGCTCTAGCTAGCTTGGCTTGTATGACATCACCGATTTCTATTGCTGTTCCTTTTGTTTCTGGGCCTTTTGTGTTGCTCCTTGCTAATTCTTCACCACGCGTCGGTGTCAGGCAGTTGGCCGCGCGGTAGCCTTGGTAACGTTGCCAAGCAGCGTACGGCCCGAGAAATCCCAGTGGTGTTCCTGTGTCTAACTGAATTTACGGTTCAGCTAACATGGTCGTGTGTAGTTTATATTTTTGTATACATGCAACATAGCACCTTGTGTCCGAGTGAGTTTTATGGATTAAAAAAAAAAACACTGTCTCTTGCTTTGGAGCTCTCCTGTGTGTCCGTGCATTTTAAGGACGATCAGTGCACAGTACTACATCACTTTTTTTTTGGGGTTTCGGGGGATTTTCTCCCGATTTACTACTAGACTACTACCACTCAGTCGGGAGGGCCGAAGACTATCACGTGTTTCCTCTGAACCACGTGACGCCAGCCGACCGCATCTTTTCGAACTGCTCGCTCGCGCACCGTTGGGGGCGGCGTAACACACTCGGAGGACAGCGCTATCCGTTCCCTCCGTTGCGCGAGCTCTCAGATGCCCCTGACTGGCTGTAGAGCCGTGATTAATGTGGGGGCACTAAGTACCTCTCATCCCTCCCCTCTGAGAGAGCTCGGCCAATCAGCTCTCTCTAGACCTCCGGGATTCGAACTAGCGATCTTCGGATGATAGGGTTTAACCACTGCGCCACTCGGAGACGTCTACATCACTGTTTTTATAGCACTTTCTTCACAGGACACAATGAGGTGCAGCAGCAAATCATTGATCCAATTTTTTGCCATTATTTTCTTACCTGTGTTTTTAGTACCAGGAGTATCAGACAGATGGATCTAGAATTTGCTGCCAGTACGGAGTGGGGACTTTTATTATCGACTTTAGCTGAAACGACTTTTTGTTTCTGCTTTAAGTTTGTGTTGCTGACATTGTTGCTGACATTTTACTTTTTACTATCAGCATAAGCATAAAAACATTAACACGTACAGTTCAGTCAGCTATAGGGATTCGTTGACCCAGGCTGTGTTCCATACCAGTGTCGTGTTAAAAGTAGCTCCCTGCTTCCTGTCCCGGGAATGTTGGTTAAAGAAACTTCCTTCAACGAATTTTCACCATTCGAAATGCCCTATGAAATCACCGGTGCAGACTACGCTTCCTTCGTGAGTTATGCTGGTAACATAAACATCTTGGATACTTACGGAAATTAAATGTTGAGGTTTTATTGAAATGTTTAACTCGTGTATAAATTGATTGATTAATTTGCAAGAAAGTCACATTACTGCAAACCATCAGATTGGAGTCTGAAACCACAGATTTACACGCCGGTTAATTGGCTTATTATGCGCAGACATCAGAGATCTAATAACTAACTGGTGAGACACTTTAATGGGAACACTCCTTCTTTATTTTTATCAAATAAATGCGTGACTCCGGGTGTTCCTAATAAAGTGAACAGTGAATATTTAGACATTACATTTTATAAATATAATGTTTCTATGAAGACTGTAGTGTTCTTGAGTGTATATAATAGCATAGTGTAGTAAGTATATAATGGCATCTCTTCTGACATCTGATCTGCTCATGTTTCAGGTGAAGAACATAAAACACCGGAGGGTGAGGAAGATAAGGACCCGTGAGGCGTCACCATGTGGGACGCTCTTTTTCTTTACTCTGTCTCTCTCTCTCTCTCTCTTTCTGTCTGTCTTTCTCTTGCATCCGAAGTCTCTGGTCCCGCCCCTCTCAGGTCTCCATGGTGTCAGCGCAAGAACTCCGAAGTCACCCTGTCTCCTTCAACACTCGCTCATTCTCTCCTGTGTCAGTTTATTGTCCTACTTTCTTGGGTTACACCCTGGGCATTTTTAAATGGTGTTTTTTTTTGTGTGTCCCTTCTCCCCCCCCATCAAATCCACACATCATGAATTGACCTCCTGAGTGAATAGGCATTGTGGAGAAATTGCCCTGCTAGTTTATTTGTATTAAATTCACCAACTGTTGTCTGCGTACCGGCTTAGTTTGTCTCACTGCTTTTAATTCAGCGTGCGGTAGCGGTACGGCGTAGTTTTCCTCTGTCCCATGATTGGCAGAGTTACTACTTCTATGATCACGTACACATTGCTGACTGTGTCATGGCAGCTAGGATGCTAAATCTTAGCCGTCTGTTCTGGGAGATGCAACACCCTGCAAAGGGCATTCCCCCCCCCCCCCTCCCCTCTGCTTGGTTTTAAAGGGATTCCTATTTATTTTTTTAGGTGCCCATTTTAAAGCAGGCTCTCTGAGCCACTGTTTTGCTGTCCCTTTACACCTGTTGCTACACACACGCGCACACATCAGTCTCTATGCAGAATGTTGCTACAGCACTGTATCTGAACACATGCTTCTGTCTAATCATTAAGAGAAAATAAAAACCCAGGGGATCTCCTCAGATTTTAAGTTTTTTTTTTTTTGGTTCAGATCCCCCCCCCCACCCCTCAGCTATACCCTTTTTTTCCTGCTCCCATTTTCTCTCTCTCAAACTCTCTAGAACTTTGTCGTTTTCTCCTCACACGTTCAGTATGTGTAACTTGAATCTGATTTGTACTACTGGATATTCTGATCGGAGCCAACACATCTGTATTCTTACTGAAACACAGCATGGGATTAACTTTAACCCTCAAATAAAACCAAACCTAAGTTAAAAAAAAAAAAACACTGTTCTCGTGTGTTTCTCGTGTGTAAAGTGAATGTGCTTAAAATGCCTTGTCTACAGTCTGGATCCAGAGACAAAAATGATTAGATAATTTGCGGGAATTTCTTTAAATCAACTGCCTCTGATTTCATGGCACTTGTGTGTATGCTGAGAAATGCATTAAGATCCAGCTACTTTGAAGATAATCATAATTGATTTTTTTTTTTAAATGAGTGAAGTACTCATTTACTGCTGTTTTAAGAAAAATGTTATTCCTGCATTACATGAGGTAATTGTGGATGCCTGTAACAGAGACTTTCAGGTAATCTGAGACTCATAATGTCATAAGGCAAACAAAAATCGGCAAATCAATTTGGTTTATTTTTAGTCGGCACAGTCCCTGATTTTTAAATTTAGCAGTGCCAGCTTTAATATGATCACACTTTATTACCAATATGATGCTGTGGCAGAAGTAATGTTTAGGGATATTTTTCTTCCCTAGAATAAAATATTCTGAAATAATAAATGGGAATTAATTACTTTTCTATTTGTACTTTGATCGAGACCTGTACTTTTCACCTGACACACAGTTGTCAACATTTCAGCTTTGGCCAGGATATATTATCTATCTGGTCCAAGTTTATCTATCCATCTATTATCCAGCTATCTATCAAATATATTCTATCTAATCTTTCTATCGATCCATATATCATATTGCATCTATCCTATCTGAATCCCTGTTGACAGATGAAATATATAACAAACAATATTATGTTAAGTTTGCCTAACCCTATTTGTATAAAAGTTAATTAAAATAAATTCTACACTCACCTTCTGTCTTAATTAATCTAAAGTGCTCCCTTAAATGATCAAACTATCTGGATCAGACTTTCATGGGAAGGCGATAAAAAGCATGAATCAGAAATTTATTTTTACATTAGCATGAAAAAGTCAGATCTCTGATGGAAAAAACAAAGACTGAATTTGAGGGACTTTTGGGGCTGTGGTGGCTCACAGGGCTAAGGCACCGAGTTACTGATTGGAAGGTCGGTGGTTCAAGCCCCAGCTCCATCAGGTTGCCATTTTTGGGCCCTTGAGCAAGTCAATGGCCCTTAACTCTGTCTGCTGTATCAAGGCTGAGATCCCTGCGCTGGGATATACCAAGAAGGAATGTCACTGTGCCGTAATGTATTTAAGCCAAACACAGTAAAGCCTTAACTTTCGCGTTGAAGCATCTTTGAGTGATGTGATGTTGCACGAGAGTGAACAGCAGAGGGAGCTAGTGAGCTGCAGAAAGTTCACTCACTGAATGTTGTGCATCTCAGAACCACAGGACTAATTTACAGCAGTGCTTAAATACTGGACAGAAATATACAAGCGCTACTAATCTTATTGCACATTGGTTTGTTTTATTGCACTCAACAACATACAAAGGTTTCTAATAGTTAACTTTATTTAAGTCTAAATGATACAGTTCCCTTTCTTCTGCGGTGTCATGAGTGGAATTTATGAAACCGTTTCGGAGAATCTTTAAATCCTTCATTAAAGCTGGTGACGATGAGGAATTCCTTATAGATGAGCACAAGAATTCAACACAAGATTTGGAGTGAACAAAACGGAAAGGGGGGGTAGGGGGGGGATTCTAAATAGTAGTGTGCTTAAAATAAACCGGTACTGTCCTCGTGTGTGAGGACTGAAGTGACTATACAGTGGAGAAACATGAATGTTCAGTAACATGAGTAATGTAGGATATATTTATAGATTAGGGTGTGTGTGTGTTTCTTTTAAAGTACAATCAAGAAACAAGACAAATAATTTGTAAATAAATATATACATCAACTAAGACATCGAATTTGTTGAGGAAAACATTCTGACAAATCGGGGGGGATAATCAATAATCTGACTAATTAACAACTCATAGCCTACTGTAAGATATTTGGAAGGATGCAGTCCATCGAACACAGGTTTTAAAACATGCCCTAAAACATAAGTCACATTATATCAATATACTTCAGTTTTTTTCTTCAGTCTTATTTTTTTGATATAAATATTAAAAACATCACAAATCTAGGTTCTGAACATCTGCTCTTTATAAAACTATGTCAATTGTTTTTTATATCATTTTTAGTAAACATTCAGCCACGATAAAGAAGACTTTTTGTACTTTTAATACTAATAATGCTGTACACACTTATATATATTTTAAAGATCTCAGTAATATAAACATTGATCGTACCCTAAACGTACACAACCAGGATAACAAAACCCGTACAAACTTATCAAACATCGTGACGCTCACTGCAAAAACTTAAATAGTAACAGTGCTATTCTAGAAATGCTAAAAATCCAAAGAGTTCACGTCACTGTTCCTAAAAATCAGTTTCAAAGCTGTGAACAAAAACAAAACAAAACAAAAAAAACAACAAAAAGACATAATGAGCCTGTTCTTGTGCAGGAAATGCTACTAGTGGAATCTCTGTGGCTCTAACTGACGCTAAGAATAAAAGTCTGAAACACACAGGGACGTTCTCGTCCGCTCTGCTGAAGTATTGCTACAGTCAGTGCAAAACAGTTACTTTTTTGTTACAAACACAAGATTATGTACAGTATACAGACACGACTCGAACTAATAGTGACGTCAGAGGTGAGACGAGCAAGGGGGCCGTTCCTACCCGGTGGGGGGGCGCATGCGATGTACAGTATCACTGGCGCGAAAGAAATCACAGCACGTTAAAGGTCGACTTTTACAAAAGACCTGAAAGCACTTCTCTTCATTTATACAATAAACACCTGCATGTGGTTGCACCAGCTGAAGTCGAAAACTAGCGTAGGCAAGTCTCAAGGTTAATAACCACCACCCTTGAGTTACTGCTTTGAGTGGGGCGTTCAAGTCAAACCGGGACGTTTTTGATGACATTTCTGGCTAATGAAAGCGGAAAACCGATTAACATTTACAGTCACGGTACAGTCATGAGATCGTGAACATCGGGACAGCGCGACCGTTTTTAAGAAGTTGAGGTGGCTGTGAACATTCGGCGAGTGAAATCCCTGATTCTTGAAAATCACCGGATAACTTATCACACGTCTGTCACATTTCCGCATTTTCATTTATTTAAAGCGGTTCCTGGGAGGCCGGCGTTCCAGATATGTAGCAGGCAGTTTGATCATGGCTCTGATAAGACGGAGAAAACTTTCTACCTTGATGATATCTGAGCGCTAGTGAAACACAGGGATAAGTGCATTAGTGTAGCAGCAGATTGTATAGAGAAATAAAGCGAGTTATATTCTACACCATCAAAAGTCCCACTTTGACTTGAACACCTCTCTAAAAAGTTTTATTCTTTTTATTTCCTTTGCCTTCATTTTGGGTTTGCCCCAGGCATTTCGGTTTCCCAAATTGCCCGTAGTGTATGACCGTGAGCGCGTGTGTGTGTATCCATGCCCATCCTGGTTGTGCCTCTCGCGACCACACCATAAACAAGCTAAGCGGAACAGACGACGGATGGAAACCCTACCCCTATCCCTAGCAGGTGGAATGTTTGCCCTAAATAAAGGTACGACATTGTCGTGTCATTCATTTATCCATGCGCAGAGGTGGTCAAAGGTTTTCGGACAGCACACAGCATGTACTGTACTGTATTATATTGTAGATTCAGTGTATTTGTACTGTACATAATGTAATGTGATTTACAGTATTGGAACATTTTCTTGAGCTTTGTTTGTTTCCTAAATGTTCACACGTATAGTCGACTCGGTTTGTTATTCTTGAGTGGGGAAAAGCAGAATTTATAACACTTTTTTTTTTTTTTCCTTGAAACATATTATCTATGTTTTTCTTCCACTGCGTGGGATTCAGTGCTTACGAATGACCGATAGAGAGAGAGAGAGCCAAAAACAATTTACTGGGTAAGACCTGGTTATTTTCACTCACCTCGCACTGGAGAGATTTTTCTCACACAGCTAGTGTTCCTGCACTGCTCGCATTTTTATGTTGAAGATGATAAAATGTGGGATAAATATCATGATTCTCATATGTATCGACTGCAAAATAGAATTTTTAAAGTGATTTCTAATTTACAGTGAAACCTCGGTGCACGGAACCCGATTCGTTTTTTTCCCATCGAAATAGAATGAATCTGTCCGTTTCTATGACTACGAACTATATTCAACTTTTGCTGCATTTTGTTTCCATCACAAAATATTACACAAAGTATGAAAAAGATTTAATTATACAATAATAATAGAGTAATAGGATACTATTTATAAATATAAATCTGTGCAGGAGAGAGCGAATGTATCGTTCGCGCACCGTCTTAAGGGAGACTCTGATGTGAAGGAATGGAGGAGAGGAGGATGGGTGGGGAGGAGCTTAGTGTGTGGGAGGAGTGTGTCATTCCTATTTCCATTACGGCCCTTCCATTTTGATCTCATTATAACATCTGAGCAGTTGAGGGTTAAGGGCCTTGTTTAAGGACCCAACAGTGGCAAGGGTTTGAACCCGGGACCTTCCGAACTGCAGTTCAATGCATCAACCACTGTAGAGTTGCCTCCCATAATAACACTGGCTCATTCTTTTTCAGTCCCCCCTACCAGATTTTCTTCCTAATTTAGTCATGTCCAATTCCTCCCCGTCACTAGGGGGCGCCATATTAAGGTTACTACCACCACTCGGTCAGGGAGGGCGGAAGACTAGCAGGGGTAGTCAGGGGTTTTCTCCCTTTCAGGGTTTTTCTCCCTTTTTTGTTTCTTGGTAAGTAGCGACCGGTTTCACTAAAAATCTATCCGTTCCGATCTGTTTGTTTCTTCCACGCTGCACAAAAAAAAGACACCACGTTATCGTTCATAAGGGGTATAGTACTTTTAAAAATTTTATTTGGATGATACTTCTCTGCAAAGGCTTGGAGAATCCCATATGGGACTCCACTTTGCACAAATTGATTTGATCATGTGCGCGATCCGCGATTGTGGACTGAACTGATGCGCAACGCACTCACGACTTTGTCTAAGCTTGGGATGGCGGTTAGTTGGTCGTGTTCCGAGGAGGAGAGACTAACTTTCGACTAATTTTTTTGGTCGTTAACTGATTAGGTCGTACGTAATGGTAAAAATGTTTGCAGTTCCTCTATGATCCTGCAGGTGGTGCACTCTAAACTATTCACACATTGGCAGGCGACACCGCAAGTTTGTTCAGAATTGTAACGAAATCTAAAAATAAATAAATAAATACATAAATAATATCAAAGCTGGACTGGTATGGAAGTGTGTATATGTACACAGAATCAAACCCCGACCCCAAATATGATGTAGTGTTTGAAGCATGTTTCTGATGACATCACATTCTGAGCTACGGTACATGTTCCACAGTACTAGTATTAGTAAGATATACCGCGTGTCTGCTTTGTCAAAATTCCAATCTAGAGTGGAGTTCAGCTGGTGCAACTGGTTCCTCGTCTTGTTTTCAGGTCTCGTACCGTTTCTTTCAAATCTACGGTCAATGGTTCGTCCTCGGATCGGATCCTGCGCTCGGATTTTCTCTCTCCTGTGCACCACTTTGGATAAATTAAATCGAAACGTCATGTGAGGCGATTGTTCGTCCAGGCTGATTTGTTTCATAGTGTCGTGTTCCTAAACGTGCAGCCACAATGAAGAAGATGGACATTTTTTTTTTTGTTAGAGCAGTGCTACAAAGTTTAAACCCGGGACAAGACATGATCAGTTTTCCTGTTGTTTTATCCACACAGGCGTGGACGGCAGTGCCTTTCTGGATGGAGCGGAAATCTGTTTAGACATGATTCAGTGTGTGAACTGAAAAACAAAACAAAACAAAAGAAAGCTGTACATGTACAGTGTAACTGCATTAGTCGTCCGTTCGAAGGTGGCTTCAGAACCTTCCATTCTGAGCTTTTAGTCTGTCTTTAGTTTCCTCCACTCGTCTCTGCTTAGCCTGAGATTCGGCTCAGGTTAACATCACGTCCAGTGTAAATGAATCGGACTCGAAACGAAAACTAAACTGGTTTGACTGCTGGACTTGAATGGAAGTCGGCATGGACACAGATTTATTTATTTATTTTCTTTAAAGCTGCCCAAAGAGGATGGAGCAGAGGAGGAAGATTGAGTAAAGCAACATGAGGCCCAAACCCAAACGCCGGTCCAGCTTCCAGCCGTTCAGGTGAACACTCAGCACCTGGGTGCACGAGAAAGCGGAATAAATGACATAATGCGCATGAAAATGGATATTTGAATATATATTTGAAATACATGTTTATTTGGGGATTCTGGTGATAATCCTCAGATAATTAATACAACAAAGTGAAAGAATGAGGTTAATGTTCATGTGTAGCATTCATTATTTAGTTCACCTGAACTACAGAAATAACAGGATGCAGTGCCGTGAAAAAGTTTTAGCCCCTTTCCTGTTTTTTGTTTTGTTTTGTTAGTTTTTGCATATCAATCCCACTTAATCCATTGTGATCATAATACGACTTTTAATAATACTCCAATTGTAGACGTCTCTCGTCTCTCACCATGTCCCAAAGCCTTAGAAATGGTTAGTACGCATCAGTTACTTTGTTTCTTATCTGTTCTGTAATTTTGTGTTTCTCAAATCGTGTTGCCTTTTTTTCTCTTTTTTTTCCGGATTTGTCCCTGATTTTCTCTTTAATTTAGTCGCGTCCAATTTCTCCCCGTCACTAGGGGGCGCCACATTAAGGCTACTACTACCAGTCAGTCAGGGAGGGACGGAAGACTATCACGTGTTTCCTCCGAACCACGTGACGCCAACCGACCGCATCTTTTTTAGAACTGCTCGCTCACACACCATTGGGGGGGGCGGTGTTATCCGCTCCTTCCTCCTGCTTGAGCTCACAGACGCCCCTAATTGGCCGTAGAGCTGTGATTAATGTGGGAGCTCGGCCAATCAGCTACAGCATTCGTGTTGCTTCTTCGAGATCGTTTAGCGTGCTTCAATTCACTTTACCAGACGGGTTCTATTTCTTTTCTTTTCTATTTCTTGATTCGACAGGTCTGGCGGTAATCAGGGCCTGCATGTGGCAAGTGAAATATAACTGGTGGTTAATCACTGTTCGTGTTCTTTAGGACAGTTTGGATAGCTTTTTTTTCTCCTGATAAATGGAATCATCTTTTAAAAAGTGCATTTATGAGTTATGTTTGTGTAATGTTAAAATGTGTTAGATGATCTGAATCCTTTAAATATGCAAAAAAAAAAAAACAGTAAGGAGCAGATACAGTATTTTCTCACGGCACTGTACACGTGTCAGTATGCGTTACTCACAGTGAGGAAGACGGATGCTAGTAGCAGGATAACTGAGTAGACCAGACCTTTATTGTTGATTGACACCTGGCAAGACATGAAAAGGAACAGTGGCAGAAAAATCGAAATCCGAGTCTCATCCTGAGAACTAATAGCAATAGCGATATCAGAAGAATATACATTAGAAACATTACAAATATATAAAAGTACAGTGAGAGTGAAAGAGCCAAAGCGCGCTCACCGATGATCCATGCTCGACCACCAGCGTCCTGAGCATCCATGGGAAGCCCAATCCCAGCAAGATGTCAAATATATTACTGCCTATTGAGTTCGACACTGCCATGTCTCCCATACCTAACACACACACACACACTTTTAAATTGTATTACTATTCATCCGTGAGCCTTCTATGCTCCCTTGATATTTGACTACAATTACACACAGGAGCCTGTATTACACTGTATAATAACTACAAGATAAGATGGGTAGATTTATGTAGACACTTCTCCATCCACATGCAGCCGCTTAGACGGGTTTTAATTGCAGGCTCCTTGTCCTCTCTGAATAGAAAGAGCTGATTGTCGAGGGTAGTAGAGTTAGAATTATTGGTCATACTGTCAATCATTCTGGATTGACAATCGCTTTGCTGTTACTGAACATACTGTAGCAGATCCGCCTCTTCATCTCATGCCAATACAAAAAAACTTTTAAGAACTAACTGATGTATACAGTGGTGGCCAAAAGTATTAAGACAACACGTGCCATGTATTATAGTTCTCCCTGTGCACAAAGGAGGATCGAAAGATAGATTTCTTGAGCGACAGCTTGCAAGTTTTCATATCCAAGCTTTCGTGAATGCACCGCTGTCTTCACTTCTTCAACAGAAGTGACTCTTCGTTGGGCCTCTGAGTGGGGCAGTGGTAAAGTGCTCGCCCTATCATCCGGACACCGCGAGTTCGATTCCCGGGTGATGCTATATCCTCTCGCAGCTCTCGGCAGCTCCGAGCTCTCTCAGAGGGGAGGGATGTGAGGTACTCCCACATTAATCACGGCTCCACAGCCAACCAGGGGCGTCTGTGAGTTCACGTAAGCGGAAGGAGTGGATAGCGCGTTATAGATAGTGTGTTATGCCGCCCCCAACGGTGCCTGAGCGAGCAGTTCAAAAAGATGCGGTCGGCTGGCATCACGTGGTTCGAAGGGAACACGTGATAGTCTTCGGCCCTCCCGACTGAGTGGTAGTAGTAGCCTTAATGTAAGCGCCCCCTAGTGACGAGGAGGAATTGGATACAACTAAAAAAATCAGGGAGAAAATCCAAATCCATAGGACCAAACTGGCTCAGGACTATATGGAGGACGCTTTAACACCTCAAAACAAAAAAGTTTTTGCAGAGCGTCAGTGACGGTGTGAGCGGAAGTGTGAGGGCGTGCATCGTCATGCGAGATCACGACACCATCGGAAAGCAGTCCTCTGCGTTTTAATCCGAAGTGCATCTCACCAACGATCACTGTTGATTGTTCAACCTTTGTCCTGATAATGTGCTGATATTGACGCTTGAGGATCCTAGAAAGAAATAAGCATCAGTTTACTAGCTGATGGCTGACTTTTCTACTTTTTCTCTGTCGGAGATTGCTGTTTCTTTTCCATCCCTCAGGCTCGTAGTGACGAATCCGTGTCTCGTCACCAGTCATGATTCTCTTTAAAAAAACTTTCACCTTCCTTAGATAGATCGGTCCAAATTCTGTTAACAGATATCCAACCGCTTCTGTTTTTGCTGTTCCGTGCGTTGTCTTTGATAAATAATGGCACCAGGGACGCCCTCGGACCACACAAAATTAATTTGGATATAACCGGAGTGCGGATCATTTTTGACTCACCCTCATAGATGACAGGTTGTAGATGTGATGACTTACTGTATATATAGTCTTAAGAATAAACACAGGGTAAATGTGTCTAGTTAGTTCTAGCCTAGCTTTCTAACTTCATACTAAATTCATACTAGAATGTCATTGAATTTCTCTTTCATCCTGATTTTTTTGGCCACCACTGTATGACTGTTTTGCAGTCGTGATCCTCGCTCAGTGGATCAGTGCATACAAAGATGTCACTAAACAATAATATCTAATCAATCTAATGCTGGTTATGTAAAATAATCATAAAAAGTCAGAGAGTCATGTTGTACCTTGGCGAGCTACGATCAGGCTGGCCATGCAATCCGGCACACTCGTGCCCGCCGCCAAGAAAGTGATGCCCATTATGTAATCCGGGATGTCCAGGGTGTCGCTGATAATGGTTACCTAAAGAGACAAACAACACTATTCACTATCATATCACGCTCATATCATCTTTCTCTCTGCTTATCCTGTTCAGTCACACCAGCTCTCTTACCATCCACACCATCAGGTAGGAGAAGATGGCGATCCAGAGCGTCGAGCTGATGAAGGTGACCATGAACCAGCGATGCCAGCGTGGCAGAATGCAGTTGGGCACGGTGTAGTACAGCAGCACACCGAGTGGCCATGATACTACCCACTTAACGCGGGCTGCGCAACCGTCTGGCAGAATACATGTCAAATCATGATATCGAGACAAGATAGAATAAGGCTTGTATTTGAGACATCCAGGTGACAAGCAGGAGGCTTGGGATTACCTGGCAGGTGCAGAGGTCTGAAGATTTCATCCCCGTCCTCCTCTTCCTCAGGCTGAGGGTTATCTGCTTTCACAGCTCCATCTATGTCGATCCTTTCTCCATCCTGAAGGGGTCGCTCCACACTCCCTCCGTTCTCAATCCCGCCCGAGCCAAATGTTTTCACTGGGCTTCCCCTCTGCCCTGATTCCCTTATCAGCCTCTGTCTCTGAAAAACAGAGTTAACAGTTTCTATAACTTATGTTAAAAGTTACAGACTGAAAGATCGACACCTTGCAGCCTAAAACTATATAAGAAATTCATTAGTATCACTTTTATTTATTTTGAACAGTCTGGGGGAAAAAAAATCAGCTTCTTTTATGTTTCTAAGTAAACGACTTGAAACATCCCTGACTGTTCTCATGCGAGCTCCATGGCGTGTTGTGTATGCTGATGGTGTGTAGTGTATCTCACTTCGCTGATGAGTACGCGGCCGGCCATGCTGAGACGGGTGCGAGGTGAGAAATGGGGCGTGATCATGATGCGTAGCCCCGCCTCTGGAAAAGAGAGCTGGTGAGGCCTGAGGATCAGCAGCTCATCCACCATCACTACTGGAGATTCCTGCTGCGCCATGCCAGACTGACCTGAGAACAGAACGGTGGTGTATTTCTTTACACTGATCGGAGAACAAAACAGTGATACATCACTCTACATTGACCAGTAATATATTACGCTACACTGCTCGCTTAACAGCAATATATTACTTTACACTGATCGCAGAACAGCAATATATTACTCTACACTGATCGCATAACAGTAATATATTACTCTGCACTGATCGTAGAACAGGCGGCATGGCGGTGTAGTGGTTAGCACTGTCGCCTTGCACCTTCAGGATCTGGGTTTGATTCCCGGCCAGGTTTGATCCCGGTTTCTGTGTGCAAGTTCTCCCCGTGCTTGGTGGGTTCCCTCCAGGTACTCCCGTTTCCTCCCACAATCCAAAGACATGTAGGTTAGGTTAATTGGCGTTCCCAAATTGGCTGTAGTGTGTAAATAAGTGTGTGTGTGTGTGTGTGTGTGTATGAGAACTGTGATGGATTAGCACCCTGTCCAGGGTGTACCCCGTCTTCTGTCCCAAGTCTCCTGGGATAGGCTCCAGGCCCTCCCCATGACCCTGGATACAGGATTAAGCAGTATAGATGATGAGTGAGTGATCGCAGGACAGTAATATATTACTCTACACTAATCGCAGAACAGTAATATATTACGCTACACTGATAGCAGAACAATAATACAGTGGAACCTCGGATTGCGAGTAACGTGATTTACGAGTGTTCCGCAAACCGAGTAAAGATTCTTAATACATTTTTTATTAGTATTAATATTAGTTTACAAGCGCCGAGTATCATGTATCATGCATGCGACTCTTATTTTGACACCGAGCGGCAAGTGATGACTACTGAGCCAATGATTTTTCTCTCTCTTGCGCTGCAAGGAATTATGGGTGATCGTCGCTCCTGCTGCGACCCCTGTGTCAAAATAAGAGTCCCCTGCTGCGTCCTAGTGCTCATCTCTTATAATCAACATCTCCCTCTCCTGTTTGCACACGCGCGTAATTTGACACTGTGACCCACACACACACACTTTGTGTGTGCATGTGCGCTTTACTTACACAGAAAACTCAGCTCTGTCGCGATTCTTTTCAAAGGTAAGGTGCTGGTTCACTTTAGTATGCTCACGCGAGTATCATTAGAGAGATTGATTTTTTTTCCGTTAAAACAGTGTTTGCATTGTGTATGTTAGTTGTGAAACTTAAAAAGCGAGGTGTGGGAGGGAGAAGGAGTTTTACTGTTTAAGACGAGGTGAGGGGCTATTTCCACCCACACACACCCACACCCACACACATACATACAAATACACTGCGTCTGCGCGCACAAAAGGAAACACTTATCTGTCTGGATTTATTTTTTACTTTTTTTTAAATGTTAAGTGCAGGTTAATTTGTTTTATTTTTACTTTATATGTTGTATTAATTATTTTTATGTATTTATTGTTTTGAGCTGTAGAACGAATAATTTGAGTTTTCATTATTTCTTATGGCAAAATTTATTTTGGTTTACGAGTATTTTGGAATACGAGCCCGCTTCTGGAACATATTATGCTCGTAATCCAAGGTTCCACTGTATATTACTCTACACCGATCGCAGAACAGCAATATATTACTTTATATTGATCACAGAACAGTAATATATTACTCTACAATGATGGCAGAACAGTAATAATCAGTAAATTACACTGATTGCAGAAAAGTAATAACTACTCTACATTGACCCAAGTACAAATCAGTAATTTATTACTCTACCCTGACATGAGAATAGTAAGTACAGTGATATATTATTCTACACTGACCTGAATACAAAGCAGTGATATATTACTCTACACTGATCTCAGAACAGAACAGTGATATATTACGCTACACTAACATGAGATCATAACAGAAAAGTAATATATTACACTATGTTGATCGCAGGATAGTAATATATTACGCTGCACTGACCTGAGAATAGTAGGTACAGTGATCTATTACTCTACACTGATCTCAGAACAGAGCAGTAATATATTACGCTACATCGACCTGAGAACAGTACTGATATACTGTTCTCTTCTGTTGGTACTGTTCTTACTGTATATCAGGTTAGGTGACCATATATCACTGTACTGTTCTCAGATCAGTGTGGAGTAATATATCACTGTACCTACTATTCTCAGGCCGCAGAACAGGTGGCATTGTAATACATTACTGTTCTGCAGTCAGTATTATACAAATAAATACAATAAGATAAATATATTAATAAGATATTTTTTTTATTTAAAACATAATAAAACAATAACAAAGCTACACATAATATAAAAATAAAATAGAATCTAACAACAATATTGAGATTTATTAATCCACACTGACCCGAGAACAGTACTGAATTAATCATTCCTGGCCTAATCACTGTATTGAGATACAGTATAACATATTACTCTTCACTGACCGGAGAACAGTACAGTACAGTCCTACAACACTTTAATACCTGAAGCCAGGACATATCCGTGCTTTTTAAATTGTGTTAAAATGCACTGAGAAATGTCAGTCTACCAGCGCACACTGTCCTCCACAAACACACAGAGATCATCACTGATGGTAATGTGACTGTTACTAAAAACACTGAACGAGTCCTGACAGCACCAAACACACACACAGACACAAAACATATGAACAGACTGATGCAACAGCATAAACACACACAGTCTCGCACTAAATTAGGGAAAGAAACGATGCCGCAGCAGCAGCGTGGCGTCCCTGTCCAGAACAGCGCAAACTCCCCAGTAATAATGTGACCTAATCAAAACACTATTTCAAAATATTATTGCAATCTCTCCTGAAGAACAGAATAACTAAATAGTCAAGACGACACATTCGCATTTTGTAAACTATTATTTCAGAGACTGAGTGCTTCTTATTATTCTGAGTAACAAAAGGGTTGTACAAATGGATTTCATAAATTTAATAACAGAAGCCTGGGTTAAGCTCCTTATCATCAACGAGATGTACTGAAAGTACAAAAACTGATCAGACCTTTTCTCAGAAGCACCATCGACGTATTGCAGTTTGCTCCATCCTCCACAGCGGCATTGTTTCGAGGGGTTTCTCCTCGGAGGCAGCACCGGCCTGGACCACCGCAACGGCGCTCCACGAAGCCCGCAATCTGACTGTTAAATCTACACACAGAAGAGAGATGTGAACACACACACGCACACACACGTTGTGTTCTCTTTCTCTGGAAAACTATCCATAAATCCTCTTGTGCAATATGCTTTCAATACCGAAACTAGTCAATTAAAGCAATAGCACAACAAAAGGATACAATTATAGTGTAGATGAGTGCAAAAGTTTGCATCCCCAGGGGTTCTGGCTGTCAAAAATAAAATGTACACTTACTCACTCATCATCATCTATACTGCTTTGTACAAAGTTGCGGAGGGCCTGGAGCCTGTCCCAGGAGACGGGGTGCCAATTCATCGCAGGACAAACACACACACACACACACACACACACACATACTATGGGTAATCTGGGAACACCGATTAGCCTGATCAGCATATCTTTGGACTATGGGAGGAAAACTGGAGTACCCGGAGGAAACATACAGACCGGAGGTGGGAATTGAATCCGCACCCTGGAGGTGCAAGGCGCCTATAAAATGTACACTTCACACCAATTATTTAAATGTATTTCAAATAATAACACTCACAGGAACATAAAAGTTCAAACCAACAAAACAACTTTAGAAAGAAAAAAAAACAGACCCTCTTGGGCCCTATTTGTTTATCACAGTAGAAACAATGACATCAATACTACGTCTTATTTTAGTGACATAGCATTGCACATGTGTTGTCCAGTTTTGCATGGTTGCCATAAGGAATATATAATACACTACCAGTCAAACGTTTGGACACACCTTCTAACTCCATGCTGTTTCCTGATTTGTATTTCTTTCTACACTGAAAGCGTCCAAAATATGACGCAATAATCTCCTTTGAACAGATAATATTGAGATGCATATGCTACTTATGCTCTGTAAAGCTTCATAACGGCTCTAATCTTAGGTGCTGGTTGTTAATAGGTGATTTCTGAATCTGGTAACCCTAAATGAACTTCTCGGCGGTAGGTTTTGATCTTGCTTTCCTGAGATTGTATTCATGAGAGCCGGTTCCATCCTGGTGCTTGGCGGGATTTGCAAATGCACTCGCCAATACTATTCCAGAGCTATTCCAGATCAGGAAAGACCATGGAATTAGAAGGTGTGTCCAAATTTTTTTGATTGGTGCATTAAATGTATGCATTTTTTTTATGGTGCATTCTATACAGTATGGTATACAGTACATGTATTGTCCTCATTGTGTCCCGGATGGGATGCAAACTTTGGCACTGGATTCCACATGACTGCATTCACTTACTTCATGATGAGAATGTAAACGCCGTACATGGAGATCAAGAGCATGGACTCCCACCTGGAAAAGTGTACAGATAAATAAACGTTCAGTGCCAGATCCATGCTCTACTTGGAATTGGTTCGGCGGTTTGAGCTCAATGGCTGCGCTTGCTGTTTTAAAGCGGGAAAATAATATTCACTGATTGGTCCTTCTCCGCTTTTTAATGGGCTTTTTTTCTTTGGGCCTGATTTGATTTCCAAGGCTGAGCAAAGCGCAGAGGTAATAAGCCTGTTTGATGCATTCATTCATTCATTCATATGTAAAAGTAATGAAGGGCTGTAATTAGACTCACCACACAACGCTCTCATCATAGATGACCTGGAGGAGCAGTTCAGGAAATGAATAAAGACAGCGGATTAATGACAGCGAGTGTTAGAGCGTGTATCAAATCAGAATTTCATACGTTTATTCCTGGTATCAGTTTAACATTTGACTGGCTTTTACCAGTGTCACGTCTCTCTCACTCACCAAGATCAAAGCCAGAACTGAGAGGATGTAGTAGAGCGAGTCGCGGAACAGAGACCACCAGGTTAGAGCCACCGTCTGCGAGCGAGAGACAGAGATCCACATTGCTGATCGCACACAATAACACTGACTCACAGTCACTCATGTGTCAGACAGAGGACAGGCGATACATATTAATGCGGATGTGCTAGCACTGCTAACAGGTAGCTCCTACCGCAAAACCCTGGTGTTTTCTTCCATTCACAAGTTAGGACTGTTTAGTCCACGTAACCATTTTAAGACACACACGTCTACGTTTGTTGGTGCCGATACTAATAACAAAATAATCCCCACGGTACTGAGCGACCAGGTGCATCATGGAACATTTCATTTAGCTCTGTTTATGTTGGCTGCTCCTGTTTGTTGCTAGCAACGACCTTCTCGTGCTTAGTTTTTTTTTTTCTTTTGTTATGCTGTTTAAATCTTCTAAACATGCAAAACAAACAGTCATCAACGGGTGAAGACTTTGGAAAACGAGCATCCGTGCCTACGTGCGCACTAGAACGGTGAATCAAACATGCACTGTAGATTTTTGTTTTCCGATTTTTGAGTGCCGTGATTTTTCAATCCAGTTCAATAGCAGTGATTAGACCTAACGGTCTGATTTGTCAGAAAGCAGCTCTATTTGTTACCAGTTTTGACGTACAAAAAAGTAATAAAGGTACCTAATTAACATGGCAATGCGTTTCACAATAACCTCTGTTGTATCTTGTTTTTCCTGCAAAGCTTCCGCTCCACATTCAGTCCAGCAGGTGGTGCTGTTTGCAACAACCGCCAATAAACGTAAAAGAAGAAGAATGCTCTCGCAAAACATGAGTATTTGCAGAAGATGCGAGTGATTTTAAAAAAGTCATCAATTTTAGACCATTTAATGTTTGTAACATTTGTAAATAATGTTTGTTTCGCAAAGAATTGTGAATAGATTCTGAAGAGAAAACGACAAACCAAAGATCGCAAAAACTGCATAATTGACTGCTATTGATAATCACAAAATAATCTAGCCTTATGTCACATAGTATCACATGGTGTCAGTTTTTTTTTGTTGCAAAAAATCTAACTTGTACCCACTCCCAAGCACAGTAGCGTATAAATGCATCTGTAATGATAAATATACAGATTATAGTCACATATTTCCTTAAAATCCTTCATAACCAATAGCTGATTAATCCACAATTGATTAATCATCGATCATTTATAAGTACAAGAGTTGCATATTTTCTCAGTTTATGTTTTATTTAATCATTCTAGCAGCACAATTCCAACAACTTAGTTTTAATAAAGATTTAATAAAGTTTTTAAAAATAGTTTAAACGTACAGAATGAAAAAAAATTACAACAAAGCTGTCCTGCTTTTCTCTCTCTGTCCTCATTCAAAACAAATACTGCTACAATACGGTGCATTGAAAGTATAAATGTCCCGTCTTGTGGTGTATAAGTTCATAGACATGTGAGCATTGGAGAAATATGATGCAAAACAAAACATTTTTAGTTAATACATTTTAACCAGGCAAATTCTTAAATGCATTTAATCAGTAATACATCTTAATACATGCAAGAAGTACGTCTTCGAATATTAGTACCGACAGTAACGGAAAAAAGAAAAAACATTATATAATGTCCAAAATATTTAATATATAATTCTGTTTCATCAAGAAAAAAAAAAAGTTTTAGATCTACTTTAGAGGAGATCTCTAGATATCAGAGAAAGCGATCAAAAGAATCCTAAATGCCACGGCTGAAACCATAGACGGGCAACACTTTTGTCCTAATGGCTGCACTGAACTTATCTTCGACAAAACACCCATTAATGCAAAAACAGGTGCTGTCTGCCTTTATGCATTTACGCTTTTTAGGAAATAAAAACAAATAAACCAAGCTTAAAAATAGCACAAAGCTTTCCAGGCCCACAGGCCAACGTCTAATGCAGAACTCTGGTCCTATTATCAGCAGACAGAACAGAACAGTCACAGATCAGAGACGTCTGGGAAAATTCAAACGACTCAATTAGACTATAAATCATTAAAGGCTACAGAAGCATTAACTCGTATAAATAACTGTACTGTGCATTACACAGGAGAAATTTCCACACGTCCTTTTATTCTTTTTTTTTTTTTTTTTAATGCATCCTGATTTCCTATTTATTTTTTATGAAATCATATTTTAAGATAAACTGCCATAATGGTTTGTTATTCCGTCTAAATCGTTTAACTTGTTGCGTTTGATAGAATGCAGTGTGCACCGTGTAGGAAAGTTTCAGCACTGGGCTAAGCTATGCTCTTAGAACTTTTGAAGTGTCAATCAAGATTTTCATCAAAAACAGCAGCAGGCTGTTTCTAAGAATCTTTCACAGCTCAAAACAAGAGAACAAACAATCCATTTTCACCAGATGGCGAAAAAAAAAAATGCTTGTTTTTGTTTTTAATAAGTTTTGCGTCAGAGATTATATTAATAAAATGATTCATTTGGCACAATTAAATGGCCCTCGTTTAAACCAATAGTCCGCATTATACTATAAAATACCATGCTGTCAAATTCTCATTTCTGATTGGGCAGGATTTTCTATAAAGTAAGTTGTTTGCTGCATGACAAATCGCAAGTATTTATTTATCCTGAATATCATTAGAAAGTTTATCCACTGATCAGCTGTAACATTAACCTCACATAACATTAACACAACTGATTATGTATTATAGAGCAGTAAACTGGTGACGGGATCATGGGCTTATTCATGCGTGTGGGGAGCAAAGGCTAGACGGTCTGGTTCCATCCCACAGAAAAGCCAACGGAGCGCAAATGAGCAAAAAATTCAATGCTGGCCAAAGTAGTAATGCGGCAGAACACCCAGTGCACCACGGCTTAGGACTACCAACCTGACCTTTAAACTCCACAGGCCCCAATCTGAAACAGAATTTAAAACTATTTGAATCATGTAGGCCACATGCCAGACTCCACCAGCCAAACAGCACACCCTGAGAGGTCGTGTGGAGTCAAAGGCCCAAATCGTGAGATGGTGTTAACGTTTTAATGCTGTGGCTGATTAGTGTATGCTTACACCAGACGCCTCACACAAACGGATTAAAATAAAAAATAATATGTTTTGTTTCACAACTGTTCCATGACATTACGTGTAACTATAATATATATATATATATATATTTATTTAATATAATATATAAAACACACTACATATGTTCAGAAATATTCCGCCAGCACCTGGTAGGAGTAAAACGCGAAGACGTGCTGTTTTAGGAAAATGAACGACTTGAGGGTAGCAACAGCGTGTCTGCTTTGTTGTTGGTCATTCTTCTGTAACTGCACACCCTGTCACGGACGTATATTTAGAAGTGTAGCAACACGTCCACCCACTTTTCCTGTTTACTGCATCTGCGCGCGCGTGTGTATAATAATTAAACAGATGGAACAGACAGTTACCTGACCGGCAAAGATGCCGCACACTCCGATGATGACGAGGATGTTGAAGACAGCTGATCCGACAATCGTTCCCACTCCCACGTCCCCCTTAGTTATGAATACACCTGTCAATCAGACACAGACGACGATTAGCCTTGAGGGATCCCTGCTTTCTGGAACGGCTGTGAAACGGTTTCGGAGCTGTCACAATAATTCATCATCATTTAATTGATTAATCGAATTATTTTAGATTGAACCATCCTGTGGTTTTATTTGTATTCAGTAAGTTTCATTCTCATTTAATTGATTGTATATATAATTGATATAATGAAAATTCTGAAAATGTATACATTTTTCTATGAATTATTTATAGCTCTAGTTTTTCATCTAAGAGCGATACTTAGTCAAGGATACAAGCTGTTGATAATATTGGACAGGTTTTATGGTATTAACACTGTGCATGTCTGGAGAGAAAAAATCTGAACACAAATAAATGTGTTTTCGGGTTCTAATTCCGTTAAGTGGCCTGCTTCCCAGACCGGTTAAGAACATTTGTTCAGAACCATGAAAAAAGAAAAAGAAAACACACACTAATGACACAGAAGTGACATCTGAACTGACCAATCAGAGAGGTGAAAAGCTCAGGGGCGGAACTTCCAGCAGCCATGAACGTAGCTCCAGCTACATCCTCGCTGAGCTGCAGGTTCTATAGCAGATAAAGAAAAAAAAATTTACATATCATAAACACACCACAGGGATATAAAATCACCAAGTAACAAGTAACAGGCACGGTAGCAGGAAATAACACCCGGATGCCCCCAAAAAAACGGGGTACATATCTCGCGGGATTATGATTCGGTTCAATCTCATTTCTTCCCCTAAGCTCCTTTAAGCGCGGTCGTTCCCCACAAAAGCGGCATTATCTGAGATCATGAAAAAAAAAAATTAAATAAAAGCCCCACTGGCGAGGAAACATACTCTGATCTGAAGAGAAATGAACTTTCCAGATGCTCCTCATTAGCAAGACCTTTGGTGAAACGTCACGCTAACATCTCAAATGAGGAGCGGGGAACTAATTGAGCTGTCATCACATTGTGTGGCTGCTTATATGGTGTCCATGCTTTGTGACTTCTCACCTCTGAGATCTTCTCCAGGGAGGGAACGAAGTAGTCATCACAGACGATGGCCAGAGCATAGAACATGTAAATGGCCTTGGAGAGAGAGAGAGAGAGAGAGAGAGAGAGAGGGAACGGGAGAGACGTCAATATCAAAACCTTGTAGGACATGTAATACCGTTCCATTATCAAAAGCTAAAAGAAATAAACGGCAGGCGATAAAACACATTCTTTACACACGTTAGAAGCCTGTGTGTGTGCTAAACATGTGCTCGAGTCATTTGAGGCGGTAAAACGTCACCATTATATCCCACAGGTGGTACGCTCGGAACTATTCCCACATCCTGCACATTTAATTACAGCTACATTTAATTACTCATGTTCAGTGCAGTTGTGAAGCTGTTGAGTAAAGCTAAGATATAAAAATTTCGTGTTTGGCAACTTTTTTTTTTAAGTTCTAAAATTTTAATAAAATCTAAAAAGATTTTTATATCGAATCGCTTGCAGAATCGCTAAAATTAATTGTCTTTCTGAACCAAAAATTTGAATTAAACAATGTGGATTGTAAGTTGCAGGTTTAGAATAACCAACTTTTTAAAATGGTCATTTGCCGAAATAAGGCCTTTGCAAAAGAAATGTTAAAGCTGCAATGCCCAAGACTCATTAAGTCAGTCAAGTAATTAAAAAAAAAAAAAAAAGTAAAAAGAAAAATAATAAAAAGTCTGAAACCTTGATATAAAGATTGTAAGTGTACTTTACAGTTAGAACTGTCAGACGCAAACTTTTTTTTTTTCTTAAACGCATGACAGACAGGGCTTGGTGGTTAGCACTGTCGTCTTGCACCTCCAGGGTGTGGGTTTGATTCCCATCTGGGGTCCGTGTGCATGGAGTTTGCATGTCCTCGCCCTGCTTGGCTCAGCCTCCTTTCCACCGGGCGTTTCCTCCCACAGTCCAATGACTGTGACTGTATATAGGGTGAATTTAATGATTTATCAACATCAGTTACCCTCTTCTGTCCACTGTGAAGACTGGCTTAATAAATAATTCACCTGAAAGAAGGGTGCTTTTTTTCTTTAGGTCTTTCGGTGCATTGTGTGATAATGATTTGAGCATGATTTGCATAAATGTATCGTTGTGTCTGTATTGATCTGTCGCTGTGTGTGTATTTCTGAGCATGCATACGAATTTTAGGAAACAATTTGGCAGAATACGTTTATTATCTACTGGGTCATTATTAATTATTTTGAGCCAGGTGCTCAGAGTTATGTATATATATAAACCTGTGAGATTGTGTGTGTGTGTGTGTGTCTGTGTGTGTGTTGTTTGTAAGGAGCCTTAAGCACTCCATATGTGCACGTTACAACAGCAGTCTGACAGAGGAGAAAATGAACTTTAACGAATGAAATGTCTAATTTTAGCAGCAGAGCATCACCGCGCCACCCGAGGCTCGCATGCATATGTAACGAGGCTCCGTTTCTTTTTACTACGTATACCACATATTTTACATCAGGTCACCTGCAGAGATTTTCAGGTGACACGGTTACACGGTTATTGTAGGGTGTTTTAAGAGCGGACAGGAGGATGAGTATAGGGACCTGGTTGATCGCTGTAGGAGGAGGTGTGGGGTTGGGGTGTGGGGATGGGTAGGGGGTTTGGATACGCCTTGGCTCATGAATCTGATCACAAGATCAGTGCTGTTTACCCAATCATTCGCATTTACAGACAGGACAACGATTTCACTGAAAGCGGATCATCTGACTAGAGAATAGCTACAGGGTAAGAGACCGTACTTCCATAAGCTCAGAGAATTTTTTACATTTCACAACTGAATTAGTACAAGAAAAAATCAACCACAAAAACTGAATGATTAAAACATGAAATTTTATATATATAGTGTAATATGTGGTGTATACGTTCATAGTCTTGAGCTTTGGAGAAGTATTATGCAAAACAAAAAGTTTTTGGTCAATACAGTTTAACCAGGTAAATTTTTATACTATGTATAAATCATTAAAATATATAGTATATATAATACTGAACAGGGGGCGAATCTATTCACTGATGTATCGTGATTCTTTTGTCTAACGATTGATGCACACTGACTCCCAAATAGTTTTTTAAATTCATAGGAATGAATTTTAAATGTATACGTTTGCATTTGAATTAGTAAAACATTGCCATTCCTCTATAATCCTACAGGTGGCGCATTCCAAACTATCCCCTGTGGTAGGAGCAATTTATTTGCTAAGTTTGATTAGAATTGTACGGAGCCTCTAAAGGGACATGGATGAGGGAGAAGAAATTCGTTAAAGGGAAAAAAAAAATTGTGAGAGGGGGAGGGACATCAGACATAGGAGGAAAAACAATCGAGAACCATGTGACTCATACTTCCGGCGCCAAAACTCCAACGCACGTGTAACTTTCATACAAATATTTTCCCCCCCATCATTTCTCGCAAAATGGCAAAAAAAAAAAAAAAAATTCCTAAGCCTTTTTTTTCCCCGTACATTTTTTTTCAACGTAGAATTTTTTTTCTCTCCAACGTTTCTTTTTTTCCATGCTCAGTAGAATTGTAACAAAATGATAATAAAAAAAAATGAACAATGAAGTGGGATATTTATAAAATCGTGATAATTCTAGAATCACAATACAAACTGAATTGGCATTTGAGTATCGTGATGATATCGTATTAGCCAGTCCCCTGGTGATTCCCATCCTGACTGATTGAACATCTCTGTGCAAGTTCAGGATTGAAGAGAAGTGTAACTCACACATAGCACATGTAGCAGCACGGCGCCCCTTTTCCTCTGTTCCTTAGTAAAGATGTCTTCAGGGAACTCATGGATGGCTGTGAGAGAGACAGAGAGAGAGAGAGAGAGAGAGACAGAGAAAGATGAGACGATGACCCTTTACACATATTTTTTGCTGTTTATCTAAGCACTTTAACTAGACTCATGATGATTAAGCATGCTAAACATGACGACTTGTTATACAGGGCGACAACGCGGATGACTCAATTTCTGTCTAACACAACTGAGCTGATATTTGCCAGTGCACAACACACATTTTTTTTTTGTGTCATCAAATGTTATATCAATCTAACATTCTCACCAGCTCCATTTAAACATCCAGGATCATTATGCCTCGCCATGACGTTAGAGCACTGAACCGTACCTACAAGGTCAGAAATTTAATTGAGTTATCTTTGGCTCAGGTGCTCTGAGTTATGTGTATACCTGTGAGATTGTGTGTGTGTGTGTGTGTGTGTGTGTTGTCATGTTCGTAAGCACAGCAGGAGCCTTAAGCACTAGAACAGCAGTCAGGCAGAGGACAAAATGAACTTTAACGACTGAACTGTCTATTTTTAGCAGCAGAGCATCACCACGCCACCGGAGGCTCGCATACATATGTAACGAGGCTGCATTGTCGCGCCACCACACACACACACACACACACACACACGCGCAAGACTCCTGTTTTCTGTTGCAAACGTGAGGCGATAGTTCTCCCCACTCCTCAGTTCTGACGTCCAGACGGTGTGTATTCTGTAGTAGTTCTGTATATGTCTGGGCGTTCAAGTCAAACTGGGACTTTTGATGAAATTTCTTGAGGACATAATGAAGACATAAAATCGATGTGATCAATCGGTTGACTGGTGCAAATCTTTTAAAGAAGACCATATTATAAACCTGGCCGATTTCCACATGCCATTAAAGGAGTTCCTGGGAGGCCAGGGTTTCAGATGTAAAGCAGGAGGCGATCATGGTTCTGAGAAAACGTCTTATCTTGATGGTGTCCAAGCGCTAGTGAAACACTGAAGTAAGTGCATTAGTGTAGCAGGGGATTATATAGAGAAATAAATTTGATTATGATTTTATATTGCAATTGCAACTGAAACCACAATATCTAATTACTATATGTGATGGTTAACAGCAAACAATTTCACAAATTATCTCATTAAGAGGATGTCTGCCTATATTTGGGTAAGGGTAAGGGTTACTGATCAGAAGATTGGTGGATTAAGCTGCCATTGTGGGCCCCTGAATAAGGCCCTTAACCCTGTCTCCTACATGAGCTCTGACCCCAGACCCCCAAGTTGAGATATACAGTAGGAAGAAAGAATTTCACTGTGTTCTTCATTCATCTTCTATATCGCTTATTCTGTATACAGCCTTTCCCAGAAAACTTTGAGCACAAGGTGGGGTACACCGTAGACAGGAGCCCACAACACCACAGTAATGTAAATGTAAAAAAACTTAAGTCTTTTGCGATGAAATAATTGCACAGGTTGTGCAGCTTTATTACACTCTATTAATATATTATTATTATTATTATTATTACTGTTACGTAGTATTATTTTATTATTCATATTATTATTATTATTATTATTATTATTATTATTATTATTATCGTACTTAAAAAACATTTACAGAAATACAAATTTTATAATATATAAATTATTTAGAAATTATTATTTTTAGCGTTTCTCTTCCTCGATGAAGTATCACAATGGGAATCCCTTACCATGATTACAGAAACTCAACACAAAACACGAGTTTGGAGGTAATCTAGAGATTAAAGATGCATAGATGGAAGTGTATATATATATAGATAGATAGATAGATAGACACACACACAGATGCATACACACACATACACACAGGATCAGTTTTGTATCTTTAGTCTGGACACTTGCAGCTCAGACTGTTTAAACACACATTAGCGCAGCAGGGATGCCACATGGCCCGGGAATAATCTCACTATCTCTCCTTCCTCTTCCCTCCACGTCGCTCTCCACTTTCCCTCTCTTCTGCTTTTCTTCTTTTTCCTCTCCTTTTTTCCATCACAACCCCCTCTTCCACTCGAACTCCAGTTTTCTTTCCCTTTTCATAAGCTCCCCTCTCTCTCTCTCTCTCTCTCTCTCTCTCGCTCTCTTGTTCCTCCTGCCAAAAGAGGGGCACGGCAGCAAGAAACCCTGGAAGCCCGAACGAAAGCCTTTTTCGCCGAGCGGCTTCGGTACAGGCAGTTGCCATGGAAACCCTCTCCCAGGGGGGAAGCTGGTTTGTCGTCGGGCTGCCGTGGCAAGCCTATGGAAGTCAAGTGGAAGAGTGAGAAACCGGGTAGAAAGATGGACTTTTCCCATGCACTCGAGTCAGCACATGGAAAAAAAAAAAAAAGAAAGAAAAAAAAGCTAGGAACGTCGAGGGTGAGAGAGGGAGAGGGAGAGAAAACGGGATGACAGGCAGTTGAGTAGTGCAATCGCTAAAAATAAGAATTTTTCCTCACCAGCTCTCAGGAGAGAGTCTGAGTACGAGGGAACAGAAAGGCCGTGCCTGTCATGATCAGGAGAACAAACGGCATGTCTATAACTCAACTCCTGTTTTTACAATAAATCCTATATGGGACATTTGCCTTGGCCACAATAGACTGGCCTCTGAGTATAGGACTGGTGTTTATTTCCTTTAAAAGGTCCCATATTACATTATATCTTTAACAAGTTAATACGTGTCTCAGAGCTCCGCCAAAGTTGAAATTCTCCCCGCATTATGAATTATTATACTTTAACCTCCGTTTATTTCACTCCTCTTCAGAAAGCACCGTTTCAGTGTTTATGTAAATGAGCTGCAGCTGAGCCACAACCCCAAGAAGTCTATGAGGACACAATAAGTGGAAAACATCTGATTGGCTTGTTTAAGCGCTAATACAAAAATGGAGCCAATCCCAGGAGACTTAGGGCATAAGACAGGGTACACTTTAGACAGGGTGCTGATCCATTGCAGGGCAAATATGTATACTGTACACATACTCCGGACAATTTGCGAATGTCAATTAACCTAATCTGCATGCCTTTGGGAGGAAACCGGAGGAAACCCACCAAGCACGAGGAGAACACAATGCAAATTGACCTGAGGCGGGAGTCGACCCCGGAACCTGAAGGTGCAAGGCGTCAGTGCTAACCACTAAGCCACTGTGCACAAAGAAAATTAGGGAGATAAGTTTGAAACGTGTGAGAAAATGTGTATAAATCAAAATGATCAGGTCGTCCCTGTTGAGCAAGCGGAGTACGACGATGGCGAGGAACAACTCCCTGAGATGGCAACAGGAAGAAACCATGAGAGGAACCAGACTCAACATGGAACCCATCCTCATCTGGGTGATGACGGATAGAAGGAATTGATCTGCAGTCATTCTGTGTGTTATGTGGCTTGGAGTTCAGTATAACAGGAGTCGTGCTTAAGTTACTGTAGTATGGAGGCTCAGGTACAAAACTGTTCGTAGGAATTTGAGTCCTGAGCAACTGCAGCGTCAAGTCATCAGAGAACATCTGGCTGCATCAGCCGAGTCCAGGATCTTGATTTAAGATATAGCTGGATGTCTAAAAATAACCAAAAAGTCTATTTAGAGAAACAAATTTTCAACTGGTCGGTTTCTATGATGCCCAATTGTGGCCTCGGGTTCCTGTTCTTCACTTCAGGAGTGGAGGCTGATGTGGTCTCCACTTGTGTGCAGCATCTACCTGAGGCTTTTTGTTTTTTGAGTGATTACACAAGTTTAAGATTACCTTAGCCTTCCAGTTTATTCTTTTCTTCTGTGTTGTTATTTTATCATCATCATCATCATCATCATGCAATAACATTGACTGATCCGTGTTTTACTCTCTTGTATTGTTCATTAACCTTTACAAAGCTCAGATATCTGACAAAGAACTGAGATTCGTGCTCAACCTGGGTTTTGATCTAAAGTGTCGAAACACATACTCATCACTGTAACCGTCCACCCCATGGCCACGACCTTTCGATGCTTTCACTGAGTTCCAATCAGATGCTGGTCTGATCCCCGGTGGAGCCGCGTGCTCTGTAG